>JAFFZH010015786.1:0-106943 GCA_018420115.1 Euura saliciscinereae | reverse complement strand
GCTCGTCGTCGTATAGCATGCACCTGCGTGAACTCAGTACCGTTGGAATTTTTTTTTTTTTTTTTTCACCCATTTTATACAAAATTTTTCCAGTTTTCGTTTTTTTTTTTCTGTTTATCGTCGAAAATTTTATTTCTACTTTCAAATTGTCAAACTTTCAATGTTAATCATCGTTTATTTATTTCCTATATTCTCCTAAATCGTAACCTCAAGTCGTGGCGAAATGGGTTTCAAACCGTTGATTAGAACTTATAATTATATATCGAGAAAACTTCACCAATTTGTAAGAAATGTAAGAAGCAAAAGAAGAAGAAGAAGAAGAAGAAGTAAAGAAATCAAGATAAAAAACGGTTTACTTATCGAGTAACGAGCATACACACACGAGCAAAAAAAAAGGGCGGGGGGGGGGCTGAGGGGGGGGAATTTGGCAAAGAGAGCTGATTCGATTCATCTACTGAGCTCGGAGCCACGGGGTTGGATTCACCAGTTGATTCAGGATAACCTTAAGCAAAGAGGGGTTTCATCGCTTTAAATATAAGATAAAGAGAAAAGAATAAAAGATACACTAGGGGATTTATTTTACTCCGGAAAAAATGTATAACGAACCTGGTAGGTATTATTCGTTGAACTCGGTTCGTCCTTTTCTCTGCATGTTCATACGGAATTATGATCGATAATTTACTCGGATTGGACAGTTTATCCTGCTGTTTATTCTTCGTTTTCTTCGTCTTCGTCTTCTTCTTCTTCGTTTTACCTTATATACAGTGTGTTTATAACGTTATGAAAATGACTCGTTCAGTGTGTCACCAAGCGATCGATTTGCGTTATTGTTTTAGATTAGATAAGATAGAAAGGAAAAGAGGAGGGTATAAAAACTGTGTGTTGGTGAAAATCGATTTATTGACAATTATTATTCTTTTCTTTTTTTTTTTCATGAAAATTCTTCGGTTATGTCCTATATACCTTTATATTTACCGAGAAACACTCACGATAATTAGACACTGGGTAAATTTACGCCCGAATAGTATAGGTATGTTGTAGCGTGTATTTTACTCTACCTCGTAGGTATACACGTGTGTAATTTGTAACGTTATATTTATCCCCCCCCCCCCCCCCCCATGTCTAATAGAACACGCGTGTAGGGACTTTGTGAATAAATATTACCAGGAAACCCGTGCAAAACCTTTATCGTGCTTCCATACGTGACGATCAATTATTATGCTCAACAATTTATTAGTAGTTAATTGCAATATGCGAACTCTCTATAGTCTATACGATAAATGCACCCTTTTAGTCGGTCTTGGTATCTAAAACTTGGCTACGGAAATTCTTTGATTCTTAGGGAATTTTATCACGTCTCTTCTCAACGTTTAAAAAATAAAATTAAAGAAAAGTACAAATTGCGTATTATTTTCAAAATTATTCAACTGAAAAAAAAAACTTTTTAGATCGGGTCAAATCACAATCACGATAATCTATATTTTGAAATCGTATAAAACTGTATAAAATTCAGTTGAAAATCACACGAAATCATCTGATTTTGAAAATTGTTAGAAAATTATTTTTCGAAATTGTGTTAAAAAGATAACGTCACCTGGCTCCGTGCGAGTGATCAATAAACCCATCGATAATTCAAGTACATGTATTATGTCAATGACACACTACGAGATTGGCGAAACCCGATCGATCCAAAGGTATATGGGGCATTCCACGCCAACTAGACCAGTGTTAAACCCCGACCATCTCAAAATCATTCCATGTTTTTTTTCTAACGATCTACTCAGTAAAAAACGCGTCTTAAATTTTTTCAAATTTTTTTTTATCAAACCGTCAATTTGTTATAAATTTTTGAAGTTGATTGAGAATGCCCCTTTTTAAAAATCTGAAAAAATTCTCACAAATCCAATGGGTGACACAAAACAGCCCCCGTTTAGGAAAACGTAGGCCGAATTTTTTTTCTATTTTTTTTTTTACTTAATTCGAAATTTTTTAATTTCAAAAACTGAAATTAACACAGGATCAAATTGTAAGCGTCAAATAAGGGTCATAAATGGTGAAACCGAACGTTTCCGAGTAAATTAAACCTTATTTCACGCTTGAAATTTGATCCTGCAATGTGTTACATAATTTCAGTTTCAAAAATGAGAAAATTCCGAAATGAGTGGACAAAAAAATTCGGCCCACGTTTTCCTAAACGGAGGCTGTTTTGTGTCATCGACTGGATTTTTGAGAATTTTTTCATATTTTTGAAAAATTGCATTCTCATTCAACTTCAAAAATTTATAACAAATTGACGGTTTGATAAAAAAAAATCTAAAAAAAAAATTTCGGACGCGTTTTTTACTGAGTAGAATGTTAGAAAAAAACGTGGAATGATTTTGAGATGGTCGGGGTTTAACACTGGTCGAGTTGGCGTGGAATGCCCCATATATATCTGTATGGAAGCTTCATCGATTTCAAGTGGTGCGTAACAAAGAAAAAAAAAAAGAGAGGAAGAGGTGATTGCATCGCAGCTCGGTATCTAAAGTTGTCTCAATTAGAGGAGGGATTCTTATTCGAGTATTAAATCGCTCCGGTCGTGGTTTTAAACTGAATCAAAGTGTAGGTGGCCATTAGAGCTGAGTATTCGTGGGGAAAAAGTTTTTATACCGTTATCTGCGGGTTAAGTCGTTCCGATATCCCATCATCATAACGATTATATACTTTATCTCGCGTTTATTATACCGTTTAATAATTATATCGAGTATCGATTTTATACACACATTTTAATTATACAACATGTCTAGTGTATTTAATTACTCACGTATTGTTACGCTCTGTATGATACACCCTGCACCCACCCCCACAGACCCTCGGATCGAAACCATCCCCGGGCATAAATGATCAAAGACATGACATCGGGTTCAATATCGTCACGTGTCGCCTCGTCCACGGGTTTCAACCAGAGTTCAAGACGGGACTCGACTCTATGCGTTGCGTTGGGACAATTACGGGAATCCATATACTCGTTTTCGATTCACTGAGATATTATTAACTCATTTCAATCTACATATATAGGATGGCACATTTCATGTGTCAAGAATGGGAGGGGCTCAAAGTGACTTTTTTTCGACTGGGACCTTTGAAAATCCTGCAGACTTCGGAATACGTTTCTGGTATGAAAAGTGCCAGCCGATAAAGAGGCACTTTAAGCCCCTCCCATTTTTGACCCATGAATTGGGCCATCCTGTATATAATGATTACCGCGAATAGTTTTTTTTTTTTTAATATGAGAAAATTTCTCTGTATAAACCAGCTAGTTTGCAGTAGCTCTGTACTATATTCGTGTACAGAGGGTATACGGATCAATTTCTCGATTTCGCGAAACACGCAAAGTGGTAGATATAACAAAACTCACCCCGGGCAAATGATACCCCGTCGTCGTACTCGCGCAGAGACCATTCCTGGCTATATTATATATCTCGAAAGCAAACCAGGCAAGATTCAAAGTCCAACCGAAACTAGGTATAGGCAAGATCAGAAACTGCCAGAAGCGACGAATGAGAACTCTGTAGTAGAGGAAATACGGAATACGCGGTTGCAACTGTGTACGTGAGAGAGGGGGGCGGGGGAGGGGGGTTGGTGTGATGACAAAACATTCGCTCTGAGGCTCCCGCGGGTTCTGGATGGCGAAAAGGGGGTCGGAGGAGGAGGGAGGGGGCTTCGAGGGTGAGGCGGAAAACGCGCCGGGGGATGGAATGGGGGGGGAGAGGCGAGGTTTATATCCATCATTTTGTATTTCTCGCAGACATAAAAATCTATACCATCCCGGAGCATCCAAACCCCGTTCTCCTCTTCTCTCCTCTCCTCTTTTCTCTCTCGCTCTCAGAGGCCACCCTCTTCGGGTACAGGGGCGCAAATATCGTATTTATTGTATGACGGCGGGCGCGTATCGCGTCATATATCATAAAACGACAGTTTTACTCTTTTTTTTTTTTTTTTCGTTTTCGTATTCTTTTTTTTATCTCTATATATCTGGGTAGGTTTTTCATTTTTTATCTTTTTTTTTGTTTTTGTTTTTTCCTTGCCTGCGGGCACACCTTCCGTCGATAGATTTGAAAAATACTATCGATACTCGATGGATGGGCTAGAAAGAGGTGGAAGGGAGGGAGGGGGGTGTTAGGTATCTAGATTGGAAGAGATAGGAGGGAGAACCGCGTTGCCTGACGGTTTCAAGATAGGTAACAACCCCCTTCTCCTCACCCACACGAAACCCTACTCTTTACCTTTTTCTTTTACTCTTCTTTCTTTTTCTTCGTCTTCATCTTCTTCTTCTTCTTCTTCGTTTTACCTTATATAGTGAAGAATTGTGGGTACAACATGGCAGCCCAACGTAACTTCGCGGTCGTGTGTCAAGTAAGAGTGAGAGAAACGGGGGATACGGAGTAAATAACCTGAACCACACGTATAACGGTTATATTTTATTGATTTTAAGGGATTTATGTAACGATAAATGATTTTTGATAAAAGGTTTTTAGACCTTGTGGTGATTTTATTTCTAGGAGGTTGCATGATTATGTTTATTTGATATCGTTGAATCATTATGTTTCGTGGTTTTGAAATATGTACCGAATTTGACTATGAAGAATAGAGGTCGATTATTTCGTTATTAAGGTCTTTAAAAGGGAAGACATATAGGAGGGACCTCTGCGTGTCCGGAAACGATAACCCCGGGCGGTTTGGTATTTACGTTCAATGTTTCCTGGAAACTATGAATACAAACTAAGTCGGTTTTGTTTCTCGGTATTATTTTACCAATGATCTAACTTCAACTCACCTATATATATATATGTACTCTGTATATCTACGGTTCATAATTATTCATTACACTATACTGTTGGAAAATGAAATAAAATGAAAATTCATTCATTTTAATAAAAAAAAAAAATTAGAGAACATTCCACTATATTGGATTGATTTAGTTGAGATTATTTCTGATTATGGTCAACTCTGTTGGTTTCCGACTATTATATACAGCCGTATAACCATTTTCTCTTGTTACAGATTGTTTCAATTTTATTTTTTTTTTCTCGATTTCTCTGTATATACATATAACTCGTTTTTATTCGAGCATTATAAAACCGTGGGGGGGTTTGCCGTTAGCTTTGAGAGACTCTTAGTCACGATATGATAAAAATCGTTGTTTGGTAAAAATAATGTGAGAAGGTCGATGAAGCGAGGAGCAAATTGCGACGGAGACAAGATATACTCGGTGGACTCGTTCCTTGAGGCAAGAACTGACAATGAGTTGGAAGCCAGACAATCGAAGTACCGGGGTTTTTCCTTCATGCTTGTGTGTCTGTCTCCTTATTATGTGTGAGTATAAAGTATAAAAAGAGTCAATTTTTATTTTTACTCTTTGCGCAAAGTTTCACTCCATTTTTTTGTCATTGCAAAGAAAAAAAAACTAACATGAATAAACGAATCAAACCCCGATACGTTCGTGTTTGCTACTTTTGATCGATGTGCTCTTGCTCGCCATTGAAAATAGTCGACTTTTTTTCTCCTTATTTTATTTTTTTTTCTCTCTCTTTTTCGATTGGTGAAATCGTGAAACAATACCTGCAGCCATTGAAATGAGAAAATATACACTGAACCAGGGTCGCTTATCCGAACCTACTACGTTACCCCAGGTGAAACAAAAAAAAAGAAAAAAAAAGAAAAAGAAGAGAATGAGAAAAAGAGATGAAGAAAAAATTAGAGGATTCTTGAGGCACGGTTTTGCCGGGGCGAAAGAGGCGACAGTAGAGGGGTGGGAAGGGGGAGAACTCGGCGGTGTAGAGGAGACCGAGGGAGAGGTGGAGGTGGGGTGGGTGGCCAAATAATAGAGCTGCCCTTAATACCGGCGTCTGCCGGAACATTGGGGGGGTATAGCGCCGAGGAGTTGGGGAAAATGGAATAGAAGGGATGATAACATTTGTATCATATTTAACGGTAGGACGAGCAGGTTAAGGGGTGGAAAGACACCACCCCGCAAATGCTACTGAAATCAATACTACCACAGGTTTGTGTTTACGTAAGTTGACGATATAAATTTATTATCAGTCGCGTATATAGCTCAGCTCCGGATCCTGGAAAGGGAAACACTGCCCCCTCCCCCTTCAGCGAACAATTCTTGCCACGATACGAACCGACCCGAACCCGCCTCAAGGCTGGAATGAGAAATTGGGGGCTCTTAATAAATTACGTTCGACAATTTTCACAGAACGAAACGTGTAAATTGTAATTGATATAATTTTATTTCAGTTCTATCTACCTACCTACCTACCGACTCAATGCAAATACAACACTGCGTAGTTGCGAGTAATTGAATTAGATGCGTTATTTTTCTCATATTTAATTTATTTTTTGTTCATCGATCGAAGCAACTAGTAACTAGATTGTGTCGAATCTATAGGCTTTTTTTCAAGTAACTAAAACGAGAATTGAAGAAAAAAACGCGTCATACAGATTGTCTCGTCTGTATTGACTAACGCAAAGACTGGACTGTGGGGAGCATAAATTCTTGTTGATTTCACGCCATATTAAACAATTAGAGTGTTTCTATAAATAAACCAAGTTGGCTGAACTTCGGAGACTGTTAATGATCATTTTCGAACGATGGAAACGTGATACATAGCAGTTAGTTGAATTTTAACAGTATTTATTTTATAATAGTGATTGTGTCGCGAATTACAAGGGTATATAACAGCGTTACGATATGCATTCGCATTTGCATTTGCATTTGCATTTTCTATCGTTCAACCGTCACCGTGACCGTCTTGGGCTATATAACAGCGCCCACAGGTGTTTGATTGCTTTTGCACGGGATAAAAGAAACGTAATTTGTATACGAGAGATAAGCACGTTGTTCCTCACATGACACGATAATTGCGCGACATTCGAATGTGAATTTAATTGGATTCGATTTGATACGGCCGAGTTGAACATTTGTTTCGATCGGCTAATACGTAACGAATTAAATTCATATTATCCTGTATGAGGAAATTTTTTTTCACAAATATATAATTTGATCGAAAATTGAACGATCGTATAATACATAAAAGTCACACATTTAGAAAACAAAGTCGAGTAATTTTAAGTACATAAAATTTATTCATCGCGGGTTAAATGGCACCGGGTCTCTTGGGGCCAGCGTCGATTGGCTGTAATTCCTCTTTTCTATGAGTGAACAGACAGCTGGTGTTGTTTTATTCATACCGAAAGGTTCACAGATACGAACATTTGAAAATGTATGCGTGTGTCTGTCTCTCTGTGTCTAATAAACTCGAGAAATAGTATTTTATGTACGAAGACTAAACTTACCATAGCTCTGCACAGTATCTCCACTTCTTTTTCAATTAAACGTACGACGTGTCATCACGTCTATATCGCATAGTCCAAATAATTGGAGAAATTAAGATTATTATACCATTTAATTATTATTTTTCGTCTATATTTTCGGTTTCAGGAAAGTGACGGTGAAAAAAGCGACCAGGACCTCGTCGTCGACGTGGCAAACGAGGTACATTGTTATCTTTTATTTTTTCCTTTTCCTTGATTATTCCATCTACAAATCCTATTACGGGACAAAAGCTTAGGATATTATAATTCAACGAACTTTAGGAGCCTGTTTCGCCTCACGCGAACGGCGATCACGCAGATCCACGCGAAAATGGTACCATGGATAAACTGGGGGCCCCGGGTCCCGGCGGACCTTCGTCCGGGACACCCTCAGTCAAGGACAGACCTCCTTCGAGGAGCGGCAGCTCTTCAGCCCGGAGTACTCCCTCTCTGAAAAGTAAAGATGTAAGATCTTGCGGAGAGCAAGTTCAAATTGGCTTAATTACTTTCTTTTTTTTTTTGTGGATTTTTTTTTTGTATTTTTTCTCCTTTAATTGGTGTTTTATTGACTGCTATACAATTTTCATGATTAAACAATAGTAAAAAATTAATTGCAGATCGTTGACTCAATAATTGAAAATTAAGCTCAATTTATTAATATTAATATTCAAATTCGAACTTGCACTACCTATCTATTACGTATAAGTAGCCTAATCTCATTATTAATTTGTTTTATTTCACTCGAACGAGAAAAGAAGAATGTAATCATATTTGTCTCATTTCTTCTCTGCTCGCTCGACCGTTACATAGGTCATTGCACTATGTTTTTTTTTATACCGTAGAGTAGTAGTAGTTTGTTCGATTTTTATTTTTCTTAGATAGTATACATGTAATGATAGCAAATACGTGATTTACGAAATTTTTCGTTTTTTTTTTTTTTTTTAAAATATAATAATAGATCGACAAACCGGGCACACCTGGGGCAGGAGCGAGGGGATCGCGCAGCTGTACTCCAACTATGGGGGGCATTCCTGGGCCACTGGTCCCACGGGGTTATCATCCCCCATCATCGCAGCAGCAAACCCCACCTCAGGGCTATCAGGGCTTGCCCTCCCGCGGCAATGAGCCACCCCAATCTCCTTCATCTTACAACAACTTGCCTTACGCCAGACCACCAATGGTCAGTAACGTCGTAACAATCGTCCATAATATATCCCTCGATCGAACATCTTTTTTTATTCTGGTTCATGAATACAAATCTTAAATTATCATCTTATTTTACAGCTCGGATTTGACCCTCACGTCAGAATACCTTCTACCAATGGATTGAGCAACGTTCCCGGTGGCAAACCGTAAGTATTTAAGGACTGATTACATCTTTTCAAGAACTTAAACAGTCTTTAAACCTGTGAAAAAATGAGAAAGAGCAAAATTCTGACCACACCTTGAAGATTTTACTCAAATTTTGGAATTCGAGGTGCTAAGGAAACAGACGCAGTCTAGAACTCTGAGAACTGGTATCCGGAACCCCTGACACGTCTTATATCGTATTCTGAGTTACGTCTGTTTCCTTATGTTCCGTCAATATGTTCCCTTAATCAAGCAAAGAGCCTAAAGAGATTGAGAAATTGGTAAACAATAATTATGAAATTGTTTTTTATTTCCAGGGCGTATTCCTTCCACATGAACGGAGAGGGTCAACTCCAGCCAGTACCATTTCCTAACGACGCTTTAATCGGTTCTGGAATACCAAGACACGCGAGACAAATAAATACTTTGACCCACGGCGAGGTAGTCTGCGCAGTTACCATATCAAATCCAACGAAATATGTCTATACCGGTGGTAAAGGCTGTGTAAAAGTGTGGGATATAGGTCAGGGAGGTAACGGAAATATGAAGCCTGTCTCTCAGCTGGACTGTCTACAGAGGGATAACTACATCAGGTCCGTCAAGCTTCTACCCGATGGAAGAACGTTGATAGTCGGTGGAGAGGCGAGTCAGCTCAGTATATGGGATCTGGCTAGTCCAACGCCGCGGATAAAGGCGGAACTCACTTCCTCGGCACCGGCTTGTTACGCTTTGGCCATCTCGCCGGACTCTAAAGTCTGCTTTAGCTGTTGCAGCGATGGAAATATCGCCGTTTGGGACTTGCACAATCAGACTTTGGTCAGACAGTTTCAGGGACACACGGACGGAGCCTCTTGCATAGATATATCGGCCGATGGTACCAAACTTTGGACCGGCGGGCTCGACAATACTGTTAGATCTTGGGACCTGAGGGAGGGCAGACAACTCCAACAACACGATTTCACCTCGCAGATATTCTCGTTGGGATATTGTCCGACTGGGGAGTGGCTCGCCGTGGGAATGGAAAATTCTAACGTCGAGGTACTTCACGCCACCAAACCGGACAAGTATCAACTTCATCTACACGAATCTTGTGTACTTTCTTTGAGATTTGCGTCGTGTGGAAAATGGTTCGTTTCCACGGGGAAGGATAATCTATTGAACGCGTGGCGCACACCTTACGGAGCATCTATATTTCAGGTGGGTTTTTTTTGTTGTTCTTTTCCTCATTATTGATCAATTCGAGCATAGAGTGATTGATGAGTAATGTTTTTTTCTTCGTTTTGTTTCACAGTCTAAGGAATCATCTTCGGTATTGAGCTGCGACATATCTACCGACGACAAATATATCGTTACTGGTTCTGGTGATAAAAAGGCAACGGTCTATGAAGTGATTTATTAAATCTTTACGAATTGCTAACTGTATATTTTGAATAAAACGGACAGATTATATAAATATGAATATATAAAATAAATAAGAAAAAAAACATTGTCATAGATCTAATGAGATTTTCAGTAAAAACACAAGACACGCATAAAATAATAAGTCACACGTGAGGAGATACGAAGATTGAATGTAATTTGTAATTAAGGGTATAAAGCAAACGTGACTAAAAAGCAGATGTATGAAAATAAAGAATCTGCATTTTGTTTGTATAAAGAGAAATGAAAATAAAAGAAAACTAAGGATAAAATGAAAAGAGAAAAATATGGTGTCGATAATGTAACGAAGACGATATGGTGTAATCGTGTGAATGAAATAAGTATAAAACAGTGAGACATAGTTGATTAAGAATATTGTTGCTACTAAGTATTACTTGCTATAGGTATTATTTACCTTCTAGGTATTTTATTATACGAAAATCACATTATAAATAAGTATTGTAATGTAAGTAGGTGTGAAAAAAATATAAGAAAAAAACTCTGTACAGAAATATTGTACATGTTTTTAGTTGTATTCGGTGCGATGTATAGGATTAAACAATAATAATAAAAGAATTAAAAAAAAAAAAATTGAAAACAAACAAAAATATAAAAACTTAAATACGCTACGCTGTGAAGAAGTGACGAAGGAGAAGAAAAAAAATACTATTTCTCTATTTTAGCTAGATATGAGCTACGAATAAGACGGAGCGAAATCTTTTTCGAAGAAAGAGAATGAAAATTTTATTTTGCTGTGGCCTATGAGAAAAAAAGATGAAAAAGAAACGTTAATTTTGGTAATTAAATTACCAATAGTATGATATAAGTGTCGTTTCCATCTACATATACAAGTTCAATGAACGATATATTTATAATCATATTAATTATCACTTAAATATCCTCCCCCAGTCATAGCAGCGGTTTACACTATATCATCGTAAACTTGGTACGCCCCTGACCTCCACACCCCAGCCCATCAATGCCTGGCAATAATACGTCGTGATAAATAATAACGCAACAAGTATTCATCATCATACATTGACCGCGAAAAAGTACTGGATCAGTTTTTTTTTTAAATCGTTGAAACAAACGTTATTCAAGCATTACGAAGAGAATTAATAAAAAATGAACGTCAATATCACGATATTATGTATGAAGAATTCAAATAAATCAGATGTATGAATAATTATCCACAGATTTATTCCAATATTGATATATTTTTAATTTAAAAAAGGAACGTGAGGTATGTCAAGTTCGTAATTAAGCGATGAAACGCCTGAAAATCCCCGACCCGCATCGCTTCGCTGCGTGTTCAGTTGCCTGTGTTGCTGGCGGACCGAGTCCAACACTGTGAATTATCTTTTTCGCACAATTGCGACGATATGATATTGTCTTTGCGACTATAAGTGGTACGTGTGGCTAACATCGAGTGGCTAAAATTGAATTCCGCAATTATTTCGAGTAAAAGTTGAAAAAAAAAAAGTTGAAAGAAAATTAGCGGGTCTAAGAGCGACCGTCGTGGTGGGAGGGAGAATCTGGGTTTTCAGTTTCTCTGCAAGGAGCGCTTATCCGAAGTTTATTCCCTTCTCTATCGATACCGTCCTCGCAGTCACGTGACCCGTCAGGTTGGCGAATCGGAGGGCTTCTCGGGTACCACGTGATCGAGAAAATCGAAATGGTGGACGTATCGAGACGCAGGATCCCACACGACAAGTTGAAGGACGATTACTGGGCAAGGGCCTAGTCGAGTGATCATTGTCCTGGGGATAAATATCCGACCTTTGATCAAACAGCTTCGTTATTTCGGACCCGGTTATCGGTTTCGATAAATTATCTCATAAATAATAATCAAAAAACGTGTATAACGGTTAAGTGTATTTGTGCCCCGAGCGAAGGGGACGGACCCGGACGGCAACACACGGGGGCTTTTCAGGAAGCATGCGTGAGAGCGAAGATTTTTGTTGTTCAACGTACAGAGCAGTGTTTCTGTCACAAGGAATTATCACGTAAAAAATAACGAACTTTATCGGAATAATGAGGAAACAAATATCATCGACCCGTTGACGAGAACCAAGGTAGATAAAAACACTTTGATCAACTTACGTGGCCGGAATCGCGGTATTTAAATTGTCTCGCGAAAGTTTTGTTCATATTATATCGGATCGCAGCCTGGTTCCAAAATAAGATCATAAGGCCGAATCACCGATCGGTTTGACAAGCCCCCGATCTAGCCCAACTATATTCGTCAACAACGCGCTGGTCAGAATTTAACACGATCTAACGATAACCCGACGACCGCGACGACTGACGTTTCTTCTGTCAAATCGTTGGGTTCGCTTCGTTTTTTCATACACTACTCGGTTCTTATCAGTTCAATACCACTATCGTACAGCCAGCCATGATCTTTCACAAAATATTAGCCTCGCACCGACACAACACAGATCGGAGGCTATGACTTATGAATTATCACCGAATGACTGTACGGATTGTTTCGTTTGACAAATCCACGAACAAATGATTCTTTCATTGTTTGTTACTACAAACAAAGGTCACATATATTTTTACTTCTATTCGTCGATTTATTATTATTTTTATTTCTCTCGTGTTCTTCAAACATTCGAATAAATCAAACGATAATATTCTTGTTTTTCTAGAATATGTGTGTTTTCTGAAATATTTATACTTTTCTTGGCATAGTTTCAATATTATTCACGTAGGATCTTGGGATTACTTAAAAATATATAACCTCAGATCTGAAATAATTTTTTTTTTTTTAAATGAGATAAAAAAAAATACAATGTTAGTCGCCTAGTTTTCCCACGCACGTTTTTGACTAAAGAATACCCGGGTTATGAAAAATCGCGTCGATCAAAATCGTATCGAGTTACGCGACGTAGGAAAATTCTGGACATTCATGTAGGTGGTTATATATCCAGGTTGCGAGTCTAGATCAAGAATAACTTTCAATTCGTGGCGCTAAGTCCGAACAGAAGCTGAGAAAACTCTTGTTAGACTATTCGCTAAACTTTGTGTATCGTTTTTGTTTCAGGAAGATAAAAAAAGTCTTTGGCGTAAAACGGCTAATTCTGATCTCCGTGTTAAAGGAAGTTAATTACTTGAATTATAATACTCGAGCCATGACAAAGTCTACCGAGCATCGGGAACTAGATTTCTTCTCTGTTTGAAAGTTTTGGCAAAATTTTAAACAATTGTATCGATGTAGACAGTAATTTTATGGTTTTATGTAGCGACACGGGACCCGAGGCGTTTTTTATTTTCCAACTTGCGACAGAGACACCAAAGTCGTGAGACTGTATATTAAGTTGAAATTTAAACCATATCATTGAATCTATCGCCTTCGGTACAGAGATTTTTACATTTCGTTATAGTTAGTGAGATTTTAAGTTATATAAAAAACCACAAATACGCTTAAATCTATCGGTGAAGTTTAGAGGAATCAAAAGCTGGAAGCAAAAAATTTTAACAGAACACTTCCAAGTGCCTGAATAAACATGTTTAAACTGTAATTAAAAGAAAAAAAAGCATCAAAAGCACAAGAAGATTTTTAACAAGATGTGTAAAAGGGACTTCAAATACTACCAACGCCAGGCGGATACATCGTTGGAACAAGGAGACGAAGCCGTTCTCAAGTTTTTTATGGACGACGGGGGACAAGCTTATTAACCCTAGTAAGAGCAGGGTGAGTGTCCGACTTATTCAAACGTTTATCGATATATTTTATCACCTCGCTTTATTTCACAGGGTTAAAAAATGGACAACAACGGTTCGGGAGTGGTGCAAGTATTCGTGGGCCAGTGGAGCCCGGAATACGAGGCACTGTCTATAAAAGCTACCAAGCAAACTTCATCCGCTGAGATAGTAGAGTGCATTATCGAACGTTTGGGGTTCGTCGACGCCGCCCATTGCAATAGTTACGAGTTGGCGGAGGTCGTGGGCAACTCCGTAGGTCAGGTTTGCAAGGAGAGGAGACTCGGACCTACGGAGTGTCCGGTGGCGCTGATGCTACTTTGGCCGAAAAATGCGGGCCAGCAGGAGTACTATAGGTTCTATTTACGCAAAAAACAGTCCGACTACTTGTGGACGGACAGCAGGTTTCCGATGGACCCTCAACTGCTGAAGGACTACTTCAACAGGTTCCTGTATCAGCCCAGAGACAAGGAGTACCCGGATCTCTGCCAACTTCCGGACCTCAACGAACAAACTCTATTAGACAATTTAAGGGCGAGATTCTTGGCGGGGAACATATACACTTACGTCGGAAGCATTCTGATAGCGTTAAATCCGTTCAAATTCTATCCAATATATAATCCAAAGTACGTGAAGCTCTATCAGAATCGAAGACTGGGACCCGACATACCTCCGCATATATTTGCCATCGCGGATGCAGCCTATCACTGTATGCTTAAGGAGAAAAGAAATCAGTGTATAGTTATCAGCGGGGAGAGTGGATCTGGCAAAACTGAATCTACTAACTTTTTATTGCACCATTTGACCGCACTCAGTCAAAAGGGTTCGCACGGCAGCGGAGTTGAGCAAACTATACTCAGCGCCGGACCGGTACTCGAAGCCTTTGGCAATGCTAAAACTGCGCATAACAATAACAGCAGTAGGTTTGGAAAATTCATCCAAGTCAACTACAAGGAAAATGGAATGGTTCATGGGTCAGTAGACGGAGGATAATAACTTCCTCGCATCATTTATTGCCTCTTTTATCACGTTTATTTATTGTTTACAGAGCTGTGGTTCAGAAATACCTATTGGAGAAATCGAGGATAGTCTCGCAGGGAAAAAACGAACGAAACTATCACGTATTTTATTACCTCTTGGCTGGAGCCAGCGAGCAAGAGAGGACCGTGCTTCATCTCGGAAGTACGGAACAGTACAATTACCTGAACAAAAGCGGATGTTACGGGCTCGAGAACATCGACGAGAGACACGAATTCTCAAGGCTCAAACAGTCTATGGAAATGGTCGGATTTACTCCCGAAAAACAGAGGCGGCTGTTTGCTGTTCTGTCCGCTGTTCTTCTGTTAGGTAATAAACTACTTGCGTTGGATTCAATTAACGATCTAACATTCAACAACGTTTTTCAGGTAACGTCGAATTTCAACCGAGAAAATCTTACCACCATCACGACGAGGCTGTTGCAGTTAAAAACCCTGAAGTTGTCGCGCTTATCTCCGAACTCCTCAGAGTAAAGCAGGACACTTTATTGGCGGCTTTGACTGCCAAGAGAGCGAGAGCTTCCGGGGAGACTCTAGTAATTAATTACAGACTTCCCGAAGCAATCGCGGCGAGAGATGCGATGGCAAAATGCTTGTACGGAGCATTGTTCGACTGGATCGTTCTCCAGGTATTGAGAAGCGAATCTGCGGGACAAGACGTATTTTCAATTAATAAATTCACTTTATTTCGTTGAATCAACGTATCTTTGTGTCATCAAGGTGAACCACGCTCTGTTATCGAAGAAAGATACGTTGAGGGATCACCAAGGCAACAGTATCGGTGTCCTGGACATATTTGGATTCGAGGATTTCAAGATGTGCAACAGTTTCGAACAACTTTGCATAAACTACGCCAACGAACAGCTACAGCACTACTTTAATCAGCACGTGTTTCAATACGAACAGCGTGAATATCGAAAGCAAGGAATAAGGTGGACGGATATCGGGTACAGCGACAACTCCGGGTGTCTCCACCTCATCGAAGGAAAGCCAAACGGTCTTTTGTGCCTTCTCGACGATCAATGCAAGTCAGTATTTCGTATTGTCTAATTAAAAAATCCGATTTCCATATCGATTCTCAATATGATTCAATCATGTAAATTTCGTTTCAGCTTTCCGGGTGCGACGAACGAGACTCTGCTACAGAAATTCAATTCCGTACACAAAGATTCTTCGTTCTACGAAGCCCCTCAGCGCCGTGAGGCCGCTTTTGTTGTTCGGCATTACGCAGGGACTGTTAAATATCAAGCTGCTAACATGAGAGAGAAGAATCTCGATCTTATGCGACCTGACGGAGTCGTCGGCGTGCTCAAGAATTCTTCACTCGCTTTTGTACGCGAGCTAGTCGGGGCCGATCCCGTTGCAGTATTCAGATGGGCGATTCTCAGAGCTTTTTTCCGTGCTCATTTTGCCTTCCAAGAAGCCGGTCGAGCTCACAGGCATGGAAGAGGTGAGAAACGAATATTTCGTGCAATCTGTTAATCTTGATCGATTTTCTGATTGATATATTAAATTTTTTCAGCCGACGGAAACAAATCATTGGTGCAAAATAGGTACAGGACGCCGAATGAAAATTTAATAAGGTAAATAGTCGTTTTATTATTGATAATTACATCGAAGAGCTTATTTTCGCCGGTATAGGATTATTTTATTGATGACCAAGGAATTAATATCGCGAGTTTGTCAAATATATTCGACATTGAATAATTGATATTAAATTCATTATATATTTGCTAGATATGTTTATATATCTGCGCCGCATTATCCTTTGCTGACTGTGAAATAGTCAATTTATGCTAATTTTAATGAGCTTTAATCGTATTACGAAGAGTTGGTCCCTATAGAAAGTCGATTATACGCTTATACTTGAATATAATGAGAACTACGCATCATTGAATATTCAATAATAAAAAAAAAAAATTACAGAAAAGTTATATTTGATCGCGAGCGGCTCGAATGGTCGTGATTTAATCGGTTCTTAAATGTCAATTACATTTACACAGGCTGTGTTATCTTTTCTCCCTATAG
This sequence comes from Euura saliciscinereae, assembly GCA_018420115.1. Classification (NCBI taxonomy): domain Eukaryota; kingdom Metazoa; phylum Arthropoda; class Insecta; order Hymenoptera; family Tenthredinidae; genus Euura; species Euura saliciscinereae. The sequence continues at coordinate 90,039 of JAFFZH010015786.1, read as the reverse complement.
CCATCTTGTGACGTTATCGGCCGTCAATCTAACTATTAACCGAATAGCGTAAGTGGTCTCATCGATCCACTATCAATGTTTTTTTTTAATTCATTCACAAACTTAGGTCCCATTCGTCACGGTATAAATATGAATTTACAATTGATGAACAAAGCAAAAAAAATAAAATAAAAAATAAAATCAAATACGTAATTGTGGAGGATTTCTTTTATTAACTAGCAACGATTGAAATTATCTTTTCCATCGAAGCCACAATTACATATTTTATCATGTGAATTCACGTAGGTGACATTATCAAATCTATATGTTTTTTTTTTTCTATATTTCACATATTTTCGTTACTATATCAATGTTTTTTATACAAAATTCTTTACTACTATCTTAGATGTGATTGGAATGCAATGAAACTATCGTACTATCATAAAATCATAAGAAATTTCGTCATTTCATTGAACGCATCGATACATTTCATATGGCATGCCTTTTTATTATACAAAGATTATCGTTTTCTTTTTGTCATTGATTAACTTGAAAGAATAGTTTTAACTCAAAATTATATGATACTCAGTTATGCCAGCTGAGAATTAGTGTCAGTTATTCCATAGAAAAAAATTGTTAAATCTCATTCTATGAACTTGTAGAGAAATTTTTTTTTTTTAAATTCATTGTTCCAAAGTTTAAATCGAAGATTTGATCAACTGTTGCAATATTATTCAATGGATTGGGAAATGATGAAGATACATAATGTTTAAATATTGTTAAGAAACACTGTGTAGTCGAGAAACAAAAAAAAAAAAAAAACGAAAATGGCTAAGCATGAGAGAATTTTTCAGTTCACACAAACATAGTCGACTACCAAGTTATCAGAAGCAGCGCAGCATCTGCTTACAACCGTCAGCCCCAACTGCGTCATTAACACAAAACGAAAACCACGACAGTGTAAACAACAACAACCGGCTATCTTGGCCACAGTTTAGAAACGTTAATCAGATTCAACATCCAACGAATGTTTCACCGTCGAAGGGTTACTTAATAAAGGGAAGGGAAGATCTGTCCGATGGCCATAATAAGTTCAAGCGGGGCTCTCACACACCTCTAGAGAAGGTGCTTCCAAAAGACGAAGCAAATGTCATGGAACGCGCTAATCAGATCGTTATGTATGTTCATTAATATCGGTAACCACAAGTAAATTCTCATGAGAAGCTTTTTTTTCTCTGTTACTGCGCCGAAGTAAAATATAATACACTGTATTTTCCAAATACTATTTCTTGGTGAAGGGTTTATTTAAATATATAAACGTCAATGGTGATTTTTCTTCTTTTTTTTTTTTACATAGATAACTATGATGAGATACATTCCCCCGTAACAAAGTCGCACCGTAGTGTCTTTTTATTATTGTTCACACAATTTGTCCGATTCAAGCACAATAAAAGTAAAAATTATCTAGAACCGCGAATCTAAATTTGTATGTGTTTTAATTATTATAAAATACTGAAAAATTTAGCAGGAAATTAAATTGTAGAAGCAACACTTCAATAGTTACGATGAGAACTAATAATAGTATCTATTTCTGTTTTTTTAACAATTGTCTCAGCTCATCATTCATTCTTCATCTAATTCTCATAATTCATTTAAAACAATTTAAAACGTAGAACTTGTTATACGTAGGGGTGATACGTGGAGCATGCTGTTCGTATTCATTCTTAATAAAAATCTCTAAAAGAAATTCGAAGAATTCAACATACTGCTTGCGTGTACTGCATGAATATCCTTAATCACAAATCAAAACGCTCCGTATTTAGCACCGAGTGATTGAAATTCACATCTAGCTTAGCTCGTACGTTATCACGCTTGAAGTAGATGTGATAATGAAAAGTTTCAATAACGTAAAACTTATCTAGAACTCATTATTTGTACATTAACGAAAAATTAGGTAGAGCAATACTTGTGCTATGCGTCATCCAAACTTTTACAAACACAAAACTCATTGATTGAAAAAATAATATTTCTCTTAGATTCGTGCAATTAATCATCACGCGAATAATCAAAAATCATTCTTAATACAGTAATTAGAAGCTAATGCTAGTCCGTTGATTAACTATGCTGAGTAAAGCACCTTTATGTGTGGAATCTATACGCCTATATGCCTAGACTGCTTGATTAAGTTTACTCTAATTTATTTCCTATCGTTTAACGAATCGAAGTTTCAAGTCTATCCATAAATTAATCAAGGATTTATACTTTTGTAGGAAAAACAAATCGTTTCGACCAAGAGAACGGGGAAAAAAGGGCCTGAAGAATCTTCAAACTGTTAAAACACTCGCCGGAAGGACGCAGAGCTATGGGACCGGAAGTGGTCCTGGAAAGGCTAGAAAACAACCAATGACTGTTTCGGCGCAATTTCAACAGAGTCTCCACAGTCTAATGGACACTTTGAACCAGGCTAATCCCTTCTTTATTCGATGCATTAAAAGCAATGCTAATAAGGTTCCGAACAAGTTTGACGAAGAGACCGTACAGCGGCAGCTTAGGTATACCGGAATGCTGGAAACTGTGCGAATAAGACAAGCTGGATTCAACGTTCGTCTCGCTTACGAGGAGTTTATCCAGCTTTACAGAATGTTACTTCCGAAAGGTCTCCTCAGTTCTCAATCAGACGTCAGAGATTTTCTCCTCACGTTAGATTTGAACAGGGATAACTATCAGCTTGGGTCCACTAAATTATTTCTTAGGGAATCAGAGAAGATCAAATTGGACATTGAATTACATCAGCAAATAATCACCAGTATCACGACCATACAGAAATGGTTCCGAGCTTGTCTTGAAAGAAGGAGATTCGTGAGGCTGAAAAATGCCGCTGTACAAGTACAATCGTTTTGGAGGATGATCTCGGCTCAGAGATTAGTGCAGAATATACGACGTGTCGACGCTGCGATTCACATCCAAGCCTTCTGGAAGGCTCACAAGCAGTATACTTGGTTCAAGAAGCTCAAAGCCGGCGTTATTGCGTTTCAAGCCTACGTCAGAGGAAACAATGCGAGGAAACTGTACCACGAGCTGAAGAGGAAGAGAGGAATTGCCACTGATATATTGGCCGAAAACGAACTGCAGCGAAGCCTTGGAAATGACGAAACTGTTACGGAGAAAAAATTCAATAACCAGGCTGCAAAAAATGCGCAATCTACTTTCGAGGAAAGAAAATTCTTTCCCAGATTTCGAGATGCCGATGAGTACGTGACGGAGTAGAAAAATTTACTAACATTCCCACTTTCATCAAGTTTTATATAATTTTTTCATATTTTCAGCGCCATCAACGAAGAGCATCTACCATCCCAAGCAACGTCGACTTCTGGTGAAAATTTACCGTTCAATCTACCAAGGAGCACAGAATCTCACGACCGTATTTTACCACCTCTGAGGTATTCATCGCTCTAGCCTCCGTCTTAAAGCTTGGATAATATTAACACTGAACTTACATTTTCAGGATGGAAGATACGAACAAGGAAGCTCTGGTCGTAGATACGACAATTTCATATTCCAAGCGGAAGTTGACTCCTAACAAACGTTTGCTGAACGACCCATCGACGGCGCTGAAGACAGTGGAAACATTCTACGGCGAAGATATAACCGAGCGCAAGGGTAGCCTGGAGAGTTTGGCGAGTTTGAGGAGCTTCGAATCTCAAGTCAGCGCCGATAGTTCGGAATCTCATTATTCTCAGGAGAACATTGCGAGCGGTTTGAGTAACAAGCCGGTACCAATAACGAGAATGAAGCGAAGTGAACCGAATCCTTTAGTCGCTGTCAATACCAATTTAATACCGGCCACGAGAGCTTCGGCAACGAATAAAAGAACAGACAGTTCGTCGACTGGGTACAGCGATGGAGAAATTGACGCGGATACGCCAAACGCTGTTCAGAGTGCTCCTCCTATATTCACTTCGTCCCCAGTTTTTCCGTCGTCCTCAACTAGATATCCTATTTTAAGTTTAACTCACAGTCCAAATTCTGAGATCTGGAGGAGAAGAGCAGAGCTTATTTCTAGCGAATTTAGCGATTATAACATACCACAAAAATCCACCGTTACACGATCCGCTAACGTTACGCAGTATCAAAGTATTTCTGAAACTTTGTTGGATCAGAAGATACACGAACGACTGAACGAAGCCGCGAATTACAACGTTAAGCACGATTCTAACGAGAGATTTCTCAGGAAGGAGAGTTGTTCCAGTCGAGAACAGAGGAGGCTCAGCGACAATCCTATAGGCGGAGATAGATTGGATAGCAATACAAACGCGTTCGTCAAAAGCGATAGATTCGGTTCTAACAAGGATTATCTTTTACGGAGGCAGAATTCGGAGGGAGATACCGCCGGAAAATTGGAGATAACCATCGAAGACGGTACCGGGAAGCCGTCGTTCACCACTTGTGTCATATCCAAGGAAACAGACCCCCTGATTAAGGATAAATTTGAACCGTACGCACCTGTCAGAAGCGCCAGAAGAAATCGGCCCACGAGGGAAGCCCAGTGTAAATCTATGGGCGAGAGCATCGCCGAGACGAACACGAACGAGGCGAGGAATATATTCCTCGGTACCATAAAGGAGACGAATTTAAACAAATCCCCCAACGTCTGGGGTAGGAAACATGGCTCCAACGAACAAACGATCAGATCCGCGACTGACTGGCCGTCCAAAGGTATTGAATCGATTCACAAAGTGCAGCAGCCTGGTAAGTGGAGGGCAAACGCTGTACCGACGTTGGAATTGCACAGGAGAAACTCGGACCCTGCGACCAAGGTTTCTGGTCTGAGCGTAGATAAAAGCATGGGAACAGACACTAGTCCAAACGATCTGAAACCTCCGCTGGGAACCGATCCTCTCGAATGGAAAGGCAATTTGTTCATCGAGGCTGGGCATAGGTTCAGAAAAGTCGCGAGGTACTCGAAGGACGACGTTTGCGTTTGTTGTCACGATAAAATGGACGCGTTTGTCACCCAGGGATACAAATGCGGCGATTGCAAACAGCTCTATCACGTCAAGTGTATACAGAACGGCGGGGTACTGAGGATGCCGTGCCCATCTCCTCACACGTCCGATAGGAGAAAGATCAGGAGCAGAACTCCGGCGTTCCAAGCAGCGAAGCAAGCCGTTGTATCGAAATTCAGTCTCACCGGTACCTCTGCGTTCTCGGACAGCACGGATAAGATAATATCGGATGCCAAGGAGCTCGCGCTCATGCAGGACTTTATTACGAAAAAAATTTACACGATGGAGGGCGAAGACGAGGGCAGAAAGCCCAGCGAGGTGGATCGCGTGTTCAAACAAGCTTTAAGAAAGTTCAAGGACGAACTAGTCATCACTTACAGCGTCGCTATTCAGCAGGGAGTCGAAGGAAACATAAAGTATACAGACTTGATAGCAAACTTTTTACACGTCATGGAAACTGTGTGTAAACAAGAAAATACCAGAGAGGATTTTCCCGTCACTATGGGCGTCAACGCCTTCAGGGGATTCATGAACGAATTCATGACTCTGGTGAAAACCGAAGCTCCAGAAAAACCGAGCAAGAGTAAACGGAAAAAAGACAAAAAGAGGAAACAGGAAGAACCGATACATCATGGAAATCACACCTTCCAATTGACCATCATCAACATACCAACGGCCTGTGAGGTCTGCACTTCGTTCTTCATGTGGCCAATAGAGAGAGGTCTCGTCTGTCAAAGTAAGCTATCCGTTAATTCGATCAACGTTACGGTAGTTGATCTTTTCCCGATTTTAATGTGACCTTATTTGTTCCAGATTGTAAATTAACATGCCATAAAAAGTGTTATCAAAAGGCGACGATAGAATGCGGAAAGGATGGTGCGATTCTCGAGCCAAATTCACGAAAAGTTTTCGGAATTCCGTTGTTCAAGCTCGACTGTGGCGATGGGAAAGTACCCCTTGTCGTGGACAGGCTCATCACTACGATAGAAATGCACGGTCTTTACACCGAAGGGATATACAGAAAAAGCGGGGTCAGCTCGAAGGTGAAAGAGTTGAAGGTAAAAATGGACGAGGGTGCGCTGGAGAAGGTGGACTTTGAAAATTATCAAGTCCACGTTTTGGCCGCCGTTCTGAAGAGCTTCTTCAGAGACATGCCAGAGCCGTTGTTGACTTTCGAGTACTACGACGATTTTCTATACGCCGCAAACCTGACGGATCCTCACGATAGAATCTGCACTCTGTTCGCAATACTGAAAAAACTTCCAAAGCCAAACTTTGATTTGATGGAACGACTCATTGTTCATCTGGCCAGAGTCGCTCTCCACGAAGTTGACAACAGAATGTCATCTTCCGCTCTGGCTATCGTATTCGCCCCTTGTATACTGAGGACGAATCGAAGTCTTCCAGCCCAGGATTCCCTTCAGGACGTCGGCAGGCAGACAAGATGCGTCGAAACGATAGTTCAAGAGAAGTTGAGAGTGGTCAGAGACACTTTGGCGGATATAAATACGCTAGAAACCGCCTGCCACACGGCTACACATCGACTGTCGAGCCTCAGATCGTCGAAAAGTTTCAGTCCCGAGGAGCTTGGGATGGCGACCCAAGAGATAGAAAATATTGAAAAAGAAAAAGCACTCCTCACCTCGACTCTGCCGAGTCTAACGAGGGCTTCGTCCGACGATGATTTACTATTGTCTGCGACGGACCAGGACGATGGATCTCTGGACGACCTTTTGCCACCTCATGGTGGTGAGTGTTTAAAAAAAAACTATTCAGTTTGATATCGATGATAAACTTATCTAAATTATCGTTATTTGAATTATTATTTTTTCAGATGGTATCCAACGAAGGAGGATAATCCATAGACAAAGTTCAGCGGATAATTCATTTCCCGCTGTTGTTAATGTCGATGAAGATATGGTAATGGTATGACCAGTGGTTAACAATCCACAGATAAATCTTCGTTGTTAAGTTAAAATAAATAGAGTGGATTTAAATATGAAGAATATCGATATTTTCGAGAATAAAAAGCAACAAAAAAAAAGCAAAGAAAATAAAAGCTACATAACTTGGCTCTCTTCGTGTAACTTCTCCGTGGTTCTGCTTTCAATTGTCGTTGGCTAACAATAATCGTGGAATAAAAAAATAGTTAGAGAAAAAAAACCAAGTAATAATAATAATAATTTCGATGTTAGTAAAATTGACTTAAGAGAGTAGATTGAAACATTTGTTGACTCCATTAAAAGCCAACGGTTGGTGTTACAGCTAATCAAGAAAAAAAAATCCAGTATAATAATAATAATAATAATAGTAATAATATGGAGATTACGGAGGATATGCGTAAGCGGGTGAATACCTAGATAAAGAAATCTTTTCTCGTTTGAAGTATTTAAGTATAATGAGAGATAATTACTAGCGCGTCGATAACGCCGCTAGCGACCAGATTTCATGTTCAGACTCATATATATCCCAAACATACTCAGCATTTAATAATCATCAATTTAATTTAATTTAGAATGCATTCCTTGTAAAAGACTGCCGTTCGTAGCCGTATTAGTGACCATCATTCATCATTTTGGGCATTTGATTATTATTTTTTAATTTCGTTTCGATCCATTGTTATCGTTTATATTTGTTACATCTATTTTGCGTATTATAAGTGTGTGCCAATGCTCAGTTGTCAGCTGATTTTTTCACTTCAAAAAAAAAAGAAGAAGAAAACGAAAAAGTGATCGTAATGATAATAATGATGATTATTATTTTTTTTTCTCAAAATTTCAATTACTTATTGATTCTTTCGGGTTTGGGATCACCGGAGAGAGTTTTTGGTAGTTGGTGTTTGTTTTTGATTACATTAGGCATAAAAATTGAGTTGATTAGACGTCGATAAACATTCAGAGGGGGTCAGTAGACGGCGCAAGATTAGAACGATTTTTAAAATTATGGAGTTGACAAATATACTTGGAAAAGTTTTTATTATAAATTTCTGATCTTGCTGATAGAGAAATACTTTGAATCACTGGAACCAAGAGAGAAAGTTATCCAAAATACTGTTTTCGTAGAGAGAGAGTGAGAAAGAAAGAGAAAGAAAGGAAGAGAATAAACCAAAACATAGTGTGTACACTGTACATATTATTAATACTAATGTTTCATGATATTCTGTTATTATTGTTACATTTATGAAAAATGTTGCCAAGATTATATTTCTACTTAATGTCTCCAGGTCAAGATTTTCTATACTTCCCTAGGAAGTACATCTTCACCTATTGGAGAGAAGACAAATGAAAAAAAAAAAAAATTCTTTTAATTTTCATCGTGGTTTGTTTTTAAAACTTTTTCTTCACAATTTTTTTTTTTTTCGTCGATTTTTATTTCGTACCCTTTTATATGTAGAGAGTCACCGAAGAGGCAGGACTGATAAGATGTCTTCGATAAGCAAATTATCATTTCATTTTATTTTATTATTTTCCAAATATTATAATCATCGATTAAAAATCACATCTTTAATATTCTTTTAATTCTTTTAACATATAATAATTACATACATACATAAAACACACATAAATACATAAATATTTTGCGTAGTATTATTTTTGTTTTTGTTTTAAGTCTAAGCTATCAAAAGATTGGAAATAATAGTGGAAATTAGAAGTAATCTTTGAAAAAGTTACTCGACGAAGACGCTTGTCGTTTGATTCCATATCGAAGTTAAGTTTTTCAATAATTAATTCGGTATACAAAAAATTAAAATAAAATAAAAAGAATAAATATATATATATATATAATAAATATATATAATATACACATTGAATCAAATACCATTGATGATAGAAAAAAGATAACTGCAACTTGATATTATAAATAACCCGGTGTTTTTTTTTTTGTTTTTGGATTTTTTATTCCTGTGTCTCAAATGATTGGGAGACGACTAATTGTTGACAAAGTACGAAACTCCCCCACCCCCTCCATCCATGTATTCTAATACACAACCGGTTTGATATTCTTACTCTGTGAGACTTACAAGGACTCAGCGTACCTTTTAGCTTAGTCAAACAGCACCAAGTACGATTTTTTTAAGTCTGAATAACAAGCAAACAAAAAGGGGCAAATTCGGCTCGTGTTACTAATGGATATTCATGCTTTGAGCTACAACTTTCATCCGATAAAAACGTTCGTGAACAGAATAATAAAAATAATGAATTGAAAAGCCATTCATTATTTAATTATATTAAGAGAGGATAGGTAACGTAGCCAAGTTAGGAAAAAAGTAAAAAAGAAATCACTTGATTAGATATCTCTGTACAATTGTTTTTAGAGTTGAAATTTGTAAATAACTACTTAATCGTACTACGAATTATAGGTATATGCACTCTTTACTTAAAACAAAAACAAGAAAAAAAAAGATGTTGTCTGTTCTTCCAAAATCTATTCTACTTAACTACAATGTTGTTACTTTCGGAGGTTTTTAAAAGATGGAAAAAAAAATAACAGAAAAGAAAAAATATATATATTGAAAAAAAAAAAATGAGTTATCATAGTTAACGATAAAGAACACAATTTTGAAACAAGTTTAAATCGTACCTTGATCGACAAAATAAACTCTTTTAGACTATTTTAAAAAACTGAACGATTTGTTCGAATCTTTTATGCTTTACCATATATACATGAATATATATTTTAAAGTGTAATATTGAATATTATTAATAACATCAAGATGAAGTGAAAGAAACAACAACAAAAACAAATTTCCTATAGAAAAAAAAAAAAAAATATATAGAAAAGAAGAGAAAAAATCTTAATTGTTATTTTCCTATATTATTGCCATGACATTTTGGTGAGCTTTTCCCCCTTCCCTCCCCAACACACACAGCACGGTTTTATGATGTTGTAATGTTTTACCGAATAAAAAAAAAATTAATAATAATAATAACAACAACAAAAAGAAAAAAAAAGAAAAAAGTGTGCAGTCTTAGGTTTATATCTATAGATAATAATTGTTGTCAAGGTATAAATATATAATATTAAAATACTATAACAATAACTAACAATTAATTATTATTAACTAATAATATATTGTGAACACATACGCTTCTATTGTGCATGGTGCGTTTCCATGGGTGCCAGGTGCGAGCAGATTCTACTTGATAATTTTGTTATTATTATAAAAAAAAAAAACTAAAAAATATATATATATAACTACAAATATTTTCTATATTTCGGGATTATTAGAAGACAGATGAATCGAACAAACCAAGAGAAAAAACAAAAAACACTCATGACAATATCGTGTAAACAGTAATCAGACTCATTGCTTGACTAAAAATCCTTGAGTAACAAATAATAATGATCAATTGTTTTTGTGATTGATAAAACTGAATTAAATTGGAAAAAAAAAATCAAAGAAATAATCAACTCTCTAATATTTATACACCTGTAAGACACTCCAGATGCAAACACGTATTATCCCCCGATCAGGAGTTGATTGAATGAAAAAAAAAAGTTAAATGACCGAATTTTATACGATCAATAAATCGCGAAGCTCTATATATGGCGTATGATGTTCGTTATTTAATTTTTTTTTTCCTTATATATATATTGCTCCCTTTATCGTGCACTTCGTTTTTGAAGCACTCTGTGCATTGATAGAGGCGTGGATTACCGAGCTTATGTGTCACCGTTTAATCCAGTTGATCTGATACCATCAGGTTTGATTATACGTGATCAGTGAATAGCCGTGAGAGTTTGGATTACCGCAAAAAAAAAAAAACAGAAGGGTTTGAAAAAAAACCATCCTTGGCAATTATAGCCTGAGTATATTTGCCCCTAGAGTTCTCAACTGCTCCGATAATTACAATATACTCATTCGTACGGTGGTTTTTGATTCATCAATATTCAAAGCCTGAGGTGATCTCTATCCGAAAATCTCTTACAATTAGCGATAAATTTCGGCATGTTAAGAATGGTCATTTTTCTACGTATAGATAGAGATTTCAATGCTTCAGATTAACACAATGTCACGTGGCACAAAATCATATAGTTAATTATTCAACTTAGAATAAAGAAAAAAGAATATAAATTATTAATTAGGCATTAAATATTGTGCGGTATCAGAATTTTATTTATATCCTGTACGATTCCATTTTTTTTCTCTTTCATTTAGTTTGAATTATTATTTTTTCTGAATATTATCGTTAAAATTTGACTCTTGTGAAACGTGATTTTGTGCCGGCGTGCCATTCATACTGCCATTTCATAAACCATATCTAATTGTTATTAACAAAGCAACCACATCTCATCAGATCTTTGTCCTCTCTACTGTGACGGTGTCCAAAAAAAATGAAAAGAGAATGAAATAAAATTAAATCTAAATAAATTGAAGAAAGGAAATGAAGTAGGAGAATGAAAAAAAAATACGTCGCGATATTATGCTCTTCCCGTTTGTGTCTTGGCATAAATCTAAGCACGATATGTATATATGTATGAATATACATACATATATAGATATAGGTTATATGTATATGTATAGTATAATATACTTGTTATTTTTCTTCGATGTATGATGTGAGAATGAATGTTACCAACATTAGGTATATAATATAAACAGAAAAAAGAAGAAGAAGAAGAAGAAATGAAAGGGAATGAAATAAGAATAAGGAAATCTCATTTATCTATTTTAACGTTTATATCTGATTATTAATAATTATTAGCCTTTATATATGTTATATATATCGTTATCTTTTTATCCAACGAGAGAAGAACTGTCACTTTAGTTTAGTTAATTGGAGAAAGGAAAAAGAAAAATTACAAAAAAAATAAAAATAAAATAACAATAATAACAACAACCACAGCAACAAAAATATGAAATTCGATCAACGTTTTTAACGCCATTTATTATTTTTATTACTATAATTCAATATTAATATTATCATTTTTTAAAATCATTATTATAGTTATAAATAAATAAATATAACAAATATTATGCACGTGTGAATAATAAGTGCGTTGTGCCGGAGCAGTTATAGTGATGTTCGCTTTTCTCGACGATACATCATGCAGGAAATAAATTCTGAATTATTGATTTTAAAGGATTTATTCTCTCCTGTTATAAGTGGAAACTCTTTTTTTACCTTAATACTTAACGTTGGGGCTCGAAAGTCGAGACATTAATTAATATTCTTTATTGGCGATTCAACTTACTTTTTATTCAATCCACGTCTCGTTTTTTTTTTTTTATCATGCTTTGCCGTCATTTATATACTTTATGAAATAAACAAAAAGGAAAGAAAAAAAGAAACAATGACGTGCTCAGCCAAAAGACTATTTTTCTTATAATATTTTCATGTAATATATAATATACATATATTTATATCATAAGTACATACGTTAATTAGGCACGGTTATTGTTATCATTTATTTTTTATTTATCAGAGTTTTGAGCGTTGATTTGTTCAAATATCATTCACATTTTTACTCATGATCTGATTGGTAAAAGTAAATCCGTGTGCTTTTGACTCTGATAACAACCAAGCATTCTATTCTTATTTGTATTATTATAATATCTTGTCTTTTTTTCCCTTGCGAATACGACTAATACGATTGCGTGAGCGTGTGTGCGAGATGTGATTCCTGTAATTTTATATTATATTTGTAAGGCAAACAAAAAAAAAAAAAAAGAAAGAAGAAAACAACAACAAAAAACAAAAAAAATATGTACAGCATACCTGATACTAATAATAAGTACCTACCTATATATTAAAACGGCATGTGTTTTACTTATATTATTATATAATATAAATATATACAAATCTAAAAAATATAACGCGCTTTTACTAACTATACAAAAAAATAATATACATATATATATATATATACATAAGACAGAATTCTAAAATCATTATTGTCAAGTCATAATAAATTGCGGTAAAAGATATTATCTAATTACCTGCTCTGACCTGAAATTCTAGACCGTCGCGAAAAAACCAATCGTAATTATCGTTCAATTCTTTTTTTTTCTCATTCTTTTTGCTTAGTTACATTTCTATCACAATAGTCTCTGGACGTATATAGGTCAGAATCAATATGCATTATTGTATTAATTGATTATTGCCCATTCAATACAATACAAGAATCTAAAGTGTACAAAATTTAATTGACAATCAATACTGTTTGCATATGAAAAAGAGATTTTCACCAAGACATCGTTATCGTATTCAAGCATCATTTTCTAAAGTCTGCAAAATTGTTCGAAACTTTTGTTAGAAAAAAGGAAACATGAATCTACTTTGTTAACAAATGGAGTAAGAAGTTAAATTTCTTGGTCCGAAGTTGAATAACGATAAACTCTAAATTCAATGAGCAATCAATTCGGTTCAATAACCAAGGAGTGGATTCGTATGGTTGTCTCGACATGTTATGGGTAGATCCTTATTTCAGAATGATTGGGGTCCATTCTGAAGGTTGCGTATTGATTCGCCGGTCAGCCATAAGTACCCGAGTCAATGACTTTGTACTTTTGTTGGATAAAAGAAAATTATGATCGAATTTCTCGACCACTAGTGCCGTTATGCAGGGGAATCGATGGGTTGTATCTGTTGATGATGGGCGCAGGCGCACCCCTAATTCGGCGGCGGTCGATAGGGCAAACAGACACCCCTAGTTGAACCGGTTTACCGACTCGGGTATGAGCAAGAAGCGAATAGACCAAGATCGACGAGAACATGTCGTAAAAGAATAACGTCCCGCGTTTTGCAGGACACGGGGGGAAGAGAATCACTGTCGTGATTACCTCGAGGAAATTAATTATAAAATGTCATCAAGTTGCTTGTACTCGTTCGCCGGGTAGGGCGTCTCGTGGTCCAAGTAACTCGACTATGTCATTAACGAGTTCATTCGTCGTTCGGGACGCCCTAAAGTCTGAACTTTTACCAAGACCTCAGGGCGCTCTTTGCATACATAAAATAACATGCCTAATTAATACCTAGAAGCCTTAGCTAGACGGGGGTCGTGGTTCTAATAGCGTAGCAATTTTTTCGGCTGATTATTTTATGGGTATAGAAGTATACCGTCTGATTACATGTCAGGACGCGGTTTTACAACAATTAATCGACGTAGAATTCGACCTAAGAACCGTCTAGCCGTGCCTTGACATGCCTATAAATAAAATTACTCTCTTTTATTTCGTTTTATATATCGTTTTATACGGAGTCCCCGAGAAAAGCTGGCTGCAGATGGTAGTCTTCTCCTACTCGACGGTAAAAAATTGGCATCACGTAGTACCGATTGATTAAACACGTAGAACGATCATTTCGTTCAAAAGAAAATACGGTAGCCGGGGTATTACCAGTCTGTTGATTGGTACTTTCAAGGTTATCCAAGGTGACGGACTAATCGGATGGAAGGTTATAGTGTAGCGGGACAGGAGAATGGCGAAAGGTATTACTTTCAGCTCGTCAGGACCCTCGAGCTGATCCAAATCAAGGATATTGCCAGGGATAAGAGACAAGTGATAAGGACCCCAGACGGTAGGACGGGCCTGGATGGGGTTTAGTCGACGAATAACTGACAAGGGTTGTCTCAATGGGGTGAAAGTAAATCCAGGAGTCACGATTTATCTAGATACACAAGGGACATTATACAGGTACCTATCTGTCGCGAGTAAGTATTCCGGTTAACCCAAACTGCGATTTCGGAACGAGTTCTCATTTGTAGACCGATAATAACAATAGCCACAAATCCGCTTTTGGTATAGATAACTTTTATCGCGTGTATCCGCTGCAGTCGGACCTGAAGCAGGCATAACTTTGACGAGGTTTGACTGAACGATCAACATTTGAGTAAATCATGGTTTCCTCGTGCGTACTCTCCTCCCTCCGTTCGACAGCTCGCGTTTTTTCTTATGGTGCCCGCTATTTTTACTTCTCTCGACGAAATGCGAGACGTAATATATCAGTAATAGGTAAATTCCGGCACATAAAGTCTGCACTCTAACGGAATGCAAATCTCGTAGTATAACTCAATTAATTAAACCGAAGAGAGACGGCAACGAGGCTAGCTTGGAATCTCGCGTTCTAATTGCCATTGGCTTCTTGGATTTCGTCGCAGACGGTTTTAATTATAATCATAAAAAAATCTGCTTTCGGAAAAGCATTCAATGCAGAAAGGAGCTTGTCCTGTCTACATTTTGTTGACTATCGAAATTTGATGAAATTCAGTATCGACCTGCGTGTCTATAATCCTCGCACCGCGGCGGGTCCTCCAGAGAGAATCCCCAATTCTTCTTCTCCCGACATTATTGCTACTCTATAGACGTCCCGACCTGTTTAACCATTACGTGGGCTACCAGGTTACCCACGTCGGGACGAAGTACTTTTAAGCCTGAACCGAGGATTGATTTCAATTTCGGTCTGGGTTGCCTACTGACCGAGGAACCGATCACCCGAAGTTATATGGTCACGGGAATGTGGAATGGAAATTGGTAGGGGGGTAACGCCACGATGAAAGAGGAGCCGATTACAGATGGCACGGTAAATTGACGGAAATATACGAGGTAGAGGTACCGCCATATCCTGGGGAAAAGTTTAACTCAGCTTAGTAACCAGGAGCAACGGGTGTGTCACACGACCTACGTGCATGTTCCCGGACGGACCGACGCCGCGGACGTGATCACGACGCTAACTCCTGGAGGTGGGTTTCAAGACGGTTCGTTACGTACCGAAACCCGTGGGCCTAAGTCACCCTTGTGCGTTATTGCGTGTTTGCGCCCAGCTGCCGTGACTCCAGGACTCTGGGGATGACCCACGGCCATGCCGAGACCAACGAGGCGGATATTAAGCACGAAATGGGCGGACGGGTTAAACGCCATGGGAACAATGACGTACACCGAAAGGATTACAAGAAGATTACGAAAGATGAGAGAATGACAAAGGGATTACAAGTGATTAAAAAAGACTAAAAAACCTCTGTACATATATTGTCTTTATTGTAACAACGGTGATAATTAAGTGAAATAATCTGGTGGTTATAAATTTATGGATTATAAAGCGGAAGACTGGACGAAGTAGGGATGCATTCCTATCGGGTGTATCACGGCTGCTCCATTCTCAAATAGAATTTGTAGCCCCGGGGTTTGATCCAATCGGGTATTCATTCCTCAGGGAAATCTCCTTGTGTTCTCTCGCTTAAAGGTTGCCGTAAGGGGGTTGATTCAACCGCCGTCTTTTCTTCATTCTCTTCAAATCTTTGACTACTAGTATTGTTGCTAGGCTAGAATCTGACACATACTGCGTATAACTCTGAGTTTCCCGTTAAGGTCGAATTCGCAACTGTGTAAATGAAATACGGTTGCGGTTACCTTCACATAGAAACCGTAAGGGTATAAACGCGACGAGAAGAGTAACGTTGAAAAATAAACAAACTTTCAAACTGCATCGCATTAAACCAGCCAACTCTCCTTCGCCAGTGCGACAGCTGTCTGACTTCCTTCCTCGGTACTAGTACGTGTCTGTGTATACTATAACTTTAGCACTTAGTACAAGTACATCTAGCCGATTCTACACGTTCGTGAGGAAACGTACGTGCGACATCTTCGCCTTTTGGTACTGAGCGTAACCAGAGGTAATATCAAGCACCCCTTACCAGTCGTGGAATACCGTTAGGTTCCGGGAGGGGGGGAGGAGGGAGGTAAATTCGCAACGACTACCACTGGCAACACGACTATACTACCACTCGGTACTAGCTCTAGTGGCACAACGACCGACCGTCGACGGTCATACCAGGAGGACCGTCCTCTGGCGCCCTGTCTCTCGCCTTGTCTCGCCTTGTCTCGCCTTGTCGCCCGCGCCTTGCTCTCACCCCGGTTTCTGCCCGCGGCTGTAATTAGTTTGAAGTTCGGAGCTCTGCCTGTCTGGTCGTTCGCTTGCTCGCTCGCCCGGCCGGTTGGCCTCTGTCGTTCGCCACCCCCGCCTCTCGCATCACGCCAAAGTCACCCTAGAAGGATGGTGGTAGTCAACCCCCCCAACCCCGACTCCGTTCTCGGGGCTTCACTCTCCCAGGCTCAACCATACCCCACAATTCGTGTGTACACACGAACGTTTCGTACCTCCTAACGACTGAGGAACTAGTCAAGTGACCGACGTTCGCTAATTACTTGGGGGTTTGAGGTGTCAAGAAATACGATACACGCATTCGAGGAAGTTTTTACTACGAAGGCTTTGGAATATATTTTTTCCTTTTTAGTTTTTCGCCCTCGGTGTCAATCGGATTGACATTAGCGTCGAAATTACAGTACCGGCGGAGAGAAGAAGTTTTTCATTTTAAAATCTCGTTAAGAATTTATTGTTCAACTTCAGCCGGGTGTAACGACCGGATTAGTCCTGGTTCATCCCCCGTGGTTGAATTGTTTCCGAACGGATTTTTGGACAACGTTCGTACGCACATCTCTTACTAGAATTTGAGGATAAAAGTCGGCTCTGACCGGGGGTGTAAAATTTGGCCAAGTCCGTCGGTGGCTACATTCCGTGGCGGAGAACCGTCCCCGTCGTGCGGGTAGGTTCGTGAACCGTGAAACGTGAACCCTACACCCTCTGAGATACTGTGATACGCGACCGATATTGCTGACCTTATACTTTCCGCGCAATGAAACGGCGAAATCAATGCATCGATGTCGCAATATTTTCTCGGCAAGGATAACCGATCGTATAAAACACACGAGGGCGGTGAATGGTAGGGCGACCCAACCGTGACCGATAAATGACTTGTCCGTCCATCAGATCGTTTACACTTCCTCCATATCCACCCTCTTGGCCAATACGTGTAATCAAAGAAACCCGTCAGAGTTTTTTTTCCGTCCGGTCGACACGTTGCAGGGTTTTTTCAGAATCAGAATCAGAATTTTTCTCGATTCCACGTGTAATCGTGTTCCGTAGATTTTCGGCAAATTATTTTTTTCCGGTGGCCCAGATCGGTTAAAGCTGAAAGGGTTTCATTGCGAGAATAATAGGCGAGCCGCAAATCTGTATCCATTTTATTCCGATTCTATTGATCTACGAAAACCAGTCCAGCACGGAAACTACCGAGGCTGTGTAGCACAATGTCTAAATAAGCCAAGACCACCGCGAGCTCTAAGCTCATGGCTGCTGAGAATATGGAGTCAAGGAGGTAATATCAGCCACCCCTTTTCAAATATGGAAACAATAAATAATAAATCCATACCGAATGCCGGTAGGTATCATTAGAGCCAACTGTTCTCAAGTCTCTCGGGCGGATATGGCTGGTAAAACTTTCTGAAATTCTTTACTTTACTTCCCCAAAGTCGGTAGAGCAGCCACGGCTGCAGATGAGCCAATCTGATGTCAGAATTACCAACTTTCTTGAGGGTGTTATATCGTGCCGTATTATATATCACCCACACCATACATTCATCCGGTTTCTTGGTATTGTATCAACTCCTCAATTTCTGAGGCATCGCTTTCAACCGGAAATGCTGACAGGTTTGGCGTACCTATCGATTGGATTTGGCTCTATTTTTTCATTTCTTCATTATTGCAAACCAGAATTCATGTTTAAACTATTGTTGAACATCCTTATACGATGTATTGTTAATTCAAAGCTCGTAAGAGTAGCTATGACGTCAATATTCAGGATAACAAGCCTGCACCTACAGTTAATCAATTATTTTCGATAACCCTGATTTTGAATAATATCTTAAAGGTATTTCGTGTTATTCGTACGGTGAGAGAGATCGAATCCCGGGAAGCCTGGTTAACTTGATGTGTGATTTGTCGGTAGATACGAACTGCCTCGGTTTATCAACGATCTAAAGCGAATAATCAACACCGCCTACTTTTATCTAGAGTCTCGTGGGAGGTAGGGTAGGCACGAAGCTTATGGATTCTATTATGCAGACTGTTGGGGATGAAAGGGAACCGTGCAACATGAATTGTTTGTCAGCTTATCTGTAATCTGACCATAAATTACGAGGCGTGATTTTAATTATCTTTATTGCAAGATCCTTTTGTACGAGTATAGCAACGTATAAAAGTTGGCCGGTATACCTATGTGTTGATTCAACGGAATATTTACCCCCAGAGAATCCTTCACGGACAGGATATCGATAAATAATCCATCGTATAAGGACAAAAAATTGATCCCTTGTTAAGAGAGGCTCAGACTTGTACGTCACCGATTTAAAAAAAAACTTTCAGCACCCGAAGGTCATGTCTGGGAGATTCTGATTGGCGAAAGCAATACGTGAGTCGGAATTCTCTCAGCCCCTTCTTTGAGAAAATCGGATTTAAAAAAACCACTTTCTAAGCACAAAATTAATCTTTCATCTTCAATTTATCTTTCGGTAAAAAAATTGTTCCTTTCAACACTAAAATTGTGAACTACTATTTCAGCCATTCACTGCACCCTTCTAGACATGCGAACTTCACGGTTCGAATGAAATCAGTGACGTACACGTCTGAGTTTCACTTTGTATGGAAAGCTTGGAATGAAATAAAAGCGTTTCAGAAGCAGCTAGACGATGAAAAAAAATCAGGCATTATACCTTTTCGGAATTTGGTATCTTGTACCAAAAATTTATGCCAAATATCCTCGGATAAATAGTTGGCCCTTGAACGTGATCTTTGATTCGCACATTGTGAGTCGAAGATCGATACCATTTCTTTGAACTGAATGAATTCGAAGATTATAACAATAGGAGGATGAATAGAAGCTGGAAGGCAGGTGATCTTTTGCAGATTTCAAGTCGGGCAAAATTGTTCGCAAGGGAGTGAAATTTGAAAAATGGAAAGACGAAAGGCTCTGGAAGTGTAAGGAGATTCAAAAGAGAAAAATTCCCACGAGAAATCGTGGAGGCTTCAAAAGTCCAGCGTTTCACCGAAGCGCCTTGGCGCGTAACCCTCTTCGTACAATCTATGGAAATCTGACGATATTATTCATCGACGAGTCAACGTTTCGATATATCTCCGAGAGATGAATACAAGAAAAATCTTATGATATCGGAATTATCTTATGATATAGGAATAGAAACCTTGGATTCTGAGAACACAGAAAACTCTTTGGCCAATATTTGGGTGCAGGCTTGATACCAGCGTCTGTGTGGATTTTTCTCGTACCAACGAATTGCGACGATTTACTTCTGCGGTGGTAACAACTAGTTCGTCCTACATTCCTCAGGGAACAATGGACTCCGATTCTCCGTGGGTATATTTGAGAGTTTCTTCTTTTTGTGCTTAAAATTAGCCTCTTCAAAGGGGGCAGAAGACCCCGGAGGCTGTGTACTCCTCGGAGCCTTGGATCTCGCGGAGCCGAGAAACCGGAAGTCAGGTTTTGTTAGGTCCTGGACCACGAGCCATTGAGGGCCGATTATCCGCGGGTATTTAACCGTGGCTGTCCTTTCGGCGTCACTGGCCTCAGAATTGAGGCGCGGCTGACCAGCCATGCGCTTGTATCACTTAACGTCGAGCACACGTCGAGTACCGAGAAGCACTCGCTTCGAAAGCCCTTCAGAGGCTTTGAAGCGTGATTTCGCCACCGGTGTAATTGACTTTTTAATTTTTCCTACCTTCTGGAAAATAGAAATACTTCCTCGAAGGTTAAAAGTTTCTTTACTTTCCGCAAAAAATTATACTTATACTCGTTATACTTTCGTAATTACGATTCGTAACAACGATTCCATATGGAATTTGGTTCGGTTGGGGATAAGGCGATCGGTCATTAGGAGGATTATGATTACAGTGTATAACCGAGGATAATGATCTCTTACAATAAGTATTATAGCCATTGCACTTGTTACCCGGGCAAATCTGTTCTGTTCTAACGACGAAACTTTTTTTTGTTTGCTTTTCTTTCTGTTTTAGTAACGATAATATTCAAACTTTTCTAAGAAAATGTTTCAAACAGTTTCGTTGCTGATGATTGTTTTGCCTCTTTAATTGCTAGTTGAATCGTCGGATGCGATACAGTCGACGGATTTTAATTTAAGGGTTGAAAATGTGCGTCAATATGGTGTTTCGGCGGGGTGGTGGGAATTCTGTGAATAAAAACAGACTTTCCCTCGCCCCAGTTGTTTCGTAGGGAAAACTTGGCGATAATTAGCGAGCAGAGTCGTCTCCGACGAAGCAGAGTTGGGGGAATGAAAGAGGGGGAGTATTCTTGTCAAGAAACAAGACGAGATAATTAAAAGACGTAAACTAGAGAGAACAACAGATTTTGAGGAAAATATATCTAATTGTCAGCAACTCTCAAAGAGAATGATACAAAAAAACAGAAAAAAAAATAAAGAATGACAGAACAATTTCTCTGTTTATTTTTAACGTCTGCAGACCGTGAATTTTACGTTGCGTATAACATTTCGATAGCTGCCACGATAACGCTGAATCTTAATGACAAACGCGCAGTATCTTAGGGCTGAAAAGGTACAATAGCACCCCGCCTGTGAATTTGGTCTGAAAAGAGCCTGACTCTGGAGCCCCCCATTGAACCCGCAACCGTTCCAAAAACAACGTCGAATGGATGGGCAGGGGTTACACCCGAATCTAAAGAACGACCATAGCATTCGCTTATAAAGGTATGTGCGCACACCTGAGAGTGTTAAGGCTCCCGAGAGACATCGGATGGCCACCCGCGCACACCCGGGTCTACCGTTTCGCGGACGAAGCAAGTAGGTCAGGAAAACGACCGGTTTTGTTCGTTTTTTTTTTTACGCTCCGGGGGGGGGGGGGAACGCTGCCATCGCCTGTATCGTGACGAGGGTTGCCCCCCCTCCTCCGTACCCCCCGCGGTCCATCATTCGATATGAAATACATATTTATGGTTATACATATACGCGAATATTGTATTTGATTTTGAAACCGGAATTTAATATCAGTGGCGGAAAAAAAGTTGTACGAGTAAAATTTTTCTTATCAAGAACGAGCGAATGGCATCGTCGATATTTCTGCCCTTTGTTGACTCCGTGAAATTCAGGGTCGATCGGAAGTAATCCATTTTCCAAACTACGTGCACCTTCGGATTCGTGTATTGAAACGCTAACAAAGCTCGGGGAGGAAACTGAAAACAAAAAAAGATATCTAAAGACCGGGGAATATAACCGCCCAAGCTTTTCACTCGCTTTTAAACCCTGTACACGTTTGTTTAAACCACGAGGATCGAAGGCTTTGCGAACTGCTTCTATCCTTATCGCGATTTTTTGGAGAAAAAAAAAACTGGGGATTTACAGGTGAAAAATACGTTGACTTCCCTGGCATCAATTAGCGGCGGAATTTTGTTTTATTCCAGACCCCTCGCTGCGTATGATTATGGAATTTTTTTTTAATTATTCGTCGGTGATCGGAAATAAACGACTGAATTCCTGTACCAATAATTCGGAATTCAAATTAGCGGCAATATTTGTGTGATTCGATTTGGGGCGAGTCGGTAATCGCGGTAGTGGTTCTCAATCAGCGGTGTTTTTTTTTAAATTTTATTTCATACGATTTCGATAAACTCAAATCAGAAGTTTGACGACGTCGTATCGTACACATATATGAATATAGCAGTGTAGCCAATGCTCCAGTCGATTTTCACACCAGAGACTCGATCCGAGTGTGTATATACGTATAGGTGTGGCATATATTTGAGATACTGCGGTAGAAAGCTGCAAAAATAAGTTTCAATACGTGCGGTTCTTGGTGCGATGGCTTCCCGAAAGCCAATCTCAAAACTTGAATCTACCCTGGAGAAGATTTATAGATTCTAAGCTATCCGAAGGATAATATCGACAGAAAATAATTTCCGTATAATCCAACGTCGTTTCTTTCTAGAGCTACCAATTTCACGACTTGTTAGGATTCCATTTTCCATCTTCCACTTTTGCTCCCTCTCCGCGACTTATTTTACCCTTCTCTTGTTATTTTTTTCCTCTTTCTTTTCCTTTACTCGTTTCTTCGTTTCACCGTATCTCGTATATCTCGTTTCTCGTTTCTCGTTTATCTGCCCTCGTGATTAAATTGAGAGGCTATCCCCCTAATTGCTCTATCGGGAAGCTGCGAGACTATAGGGCACCTTCGTCTCTATGAAACGATAAAATACGTCTCTTTCAACCGTGGCCAGAGACGCGCCATGCAACTATTCGCATGTGCTTTAATCCGTTTCCATCTAATCGACCGATATGAAAACTGCAAAGTCTGTAAAATGAAATGAGCCAATATTTTCAATCTCCAACTGATCGAATCAATATAAAATTATTACGAGATGAAACGGTTTGGCTTTACGAAAATATATTTCGACCTGGATTATTCGATTCACCGGAAGTGGAATCTCGTTATCTCGAGTTTTCCACTTGTCTAGATTCTCTAAATTTCCTGCACTTTTTCCTAACTCGACGACGTAACGCGCGCGCAGAGTATAGAAAAGTTTTCGTTATTTCCGTCTAAGGGATGGAGAATTTTTCATAGTCTATACGAAACGTGTGTTGGAAACTTGAGCAATAACGGCATTCTTTGTTTACAGTGTCGAAGGTATATAGTTTTTGACCATTTTCTAAATCTACCAATTCCTCCTGTGTCGTATAGTTTTATAAGAGGAATAAAATAACCCCGATATTTCCCATTTCGGTTTAGATTTGATCCATTCGATTCCTCCCCCTCACCGCCACCCGTTGACCCTTCGCCTCGTTCTTGTTCGCGGATCAGAAGGGGGGGCGAAATATATCCGAAGGATCAGAAGGAAAAAAAATCTTCTATTTTGGTAAAGCTGATGCAGGCGCGGAACCTCGACCGTACAATTGCTTTTTTACCCCGTCTGGCCGTTGTTTGAATAAAAATAAACCGTCTTCTCCAGACAATTTGAGTTTACCATGCGGTGTGTACCGTCCCTCTTCTTACGCTCGGTAACGGAGCAAAACTACCATTTACACTAACTCAAAGATGCACCGAGGCGCAGTTTTACCTCGAGCACGTATCTCGGTAAAAATTTACATCGATTATTATACGATGCTGCGGCTGGGTGTACGAGGTAGGATGCATAATCTGAACGCCCGACGCACACCGCGAAGAATCTGCATAAACGTCGGTGAGCAATATCGCAAATCCTTCAAAAACAATTATCATCCGGATCCTGAGCTTCGGTGCACCGAGACTCTCGTACAACCGCAACGCTTCGACCGTTGAGTTATCGAATTAAGGATTTGTCCATCGAGGGCTGTGAAACTTTTGTTGCGAAAAAGCCTCATCCTCTCAGATCTCGGATCTCGGCTAGGCCCCGAGGGAGAGTTTATACTCCTGTTACTTAAGCTTCTCGCAGCGTTTCGAAAAGCTTGAATCCTCAACGACTGCATCGCGGATGGTCGATCGTCGTCTTCGCGAACTGATCAGATCTGACGGGTCGAGGTGAATGATACATGAGGTAAACACCGGACTGTAACGACTTCGGTCATCGGGGGCTAAATTTCCCGGTAATATCTCCCAGTGTTTTTAGTTTGCCGAGGATTTTCCGGCTCCGGCCGCTTGAAGAAGGCTGATGCGCGTAGCATCGCGCAGGCGTCGGCCCGGGCGGGCAGTGCCACCGTAGCCCGGCGCTTTAGAGCTTCGCCCGGGCGTCGCGACGACGAGCATCGTCGAAATTTCATCTGAACCGCCGAGAAAGAGTGAAGTTAAAAAATTGAAACAACCCGTTCCGAAGGATCCCGGTACACGAAATTATTGCAACAGGAAAATCGAAAAAAACGTGGGGTTTTAACCGTTTTACGATATCGCCTAAACGGGCTGTTGTGAAATCAGTGATTTTCTGTTGTGAACAGGATATGTGAAACACCCAACCCGATACACAGGGGGTATAAGGTCCTTCCGAAATGTGTGAACTATTCTAGTGGTCGTGGTAGTGGTACGTTCAGACGCCTCTAGTTGGGGCCAAGGCAGATGTAGTGCTTTGCGATGTCAGTGATTCCGTCATCATGAGGGCCTGCTCCTACGTTAATTACTATGTTCTGTGCCTCGTCTGCTGGATTTTGCTAGGCATTACGGGTAAGATATGATCATTCGTCAAAACTACCCACATTCAAGGTTCACAATTCAGTGTCAATAAAAAAAGCGAGCAATTGCCCTCCACGGTTCAGGTTTCTGATGACAACCAATGACACAGATTCGTCGCTTTCGATGGTCAACGAAGACGCGCTTGTCGCGTGATCCACTGGCACCGTACGCGTTATCATTTTCGTCCGATTCAATCGTGGATATTTTGTGATTCTTTTCTCTATCATTCGGTGAATCCATGGCAATGAGTCCATGAGCCAGTTTTGTGAAATGACAACTGAGCCCGAGTTTGAATTTTTTGGGCGGTCCCTCTAAATTTGTCTCGATATCCCGCGAATTGTTATTAATTGAATCGCCTGTTTCGCCGGAAGCAGAGACAGCCCGAGAACACCCCCCGAAGAGGGAATCTAGGTGGACCACCAAATCCCCCCAAAAAAATTCGGTGTTTATGTCCGAGGTGAATAGAGCTGATTCCAGTGATGATATTCACACTGTATCACGCTTGTTTATGCACACGTGTGTGATATGCCGGTTGTATAAATGATAAATAGCCATGAAATAACTCTTGAGTACCTAACTAAACGGCATACGACTTCCCGACGATCAACGGTCCTCGTAAACGTACCTCCTATTTTATTCGCACATTTCTTGATATCCGAAATCTCGTACTGAGTATCGGGGACGTTACCCCTCGACGAGGGGATGTATGCGAGATACGACACACCCGACGCACCCAACGCAGCCGATCGTACGACCCTTGTCCGGGAGTCTCTCGTGTCATCGCGCAGTCATTAAGCCTGCTGCACCCTCCGAATCGATATCGTAGACGAAAAGATGTCGTAAATTTGTTAGAAAATGTTCGAGGGGGTTGAAACGGACGAAATCACTTAGAGATTGACCGGAAATAATCAACGATAATCTCGCTATTGAATAACCATGCGTCGTATATTCGGTCATGAGTTATGCTGTTAAAGAGGTCATAGCGGCGAATCCGTGTCACGGATATGGCGGTAACTCGCTACGTCATCGCAGATCTTGATAAAATGGCGTCTTTGGTTGCTACTACCACCCCCAAACCACCCCTCAGGGCCGTCGGCGAGATTATACGAGCCCTCGTCGGTTCCGTTGGATGTGTCGAGATACAGCAACCCTCGGTGGTTTCTCGAGCTTAATTTTCTTCATCTCGGTATTCCGCGATTTTTCCTTCACCTTTCATAATCGGAATAAAAACACGGTTTACACAAGTCCCCTGGGAAATTCGAAGCGTTATTTTCCTCATTTCTCATTCTTACCTTGACGCCGCTGCATTCGTTTCTTTGAACACGTGATTCTTGTACATCTACGATTTTACGCAAAATTCTCAAATCTATTCATAGAGAAATGATTTTGTCGAATCCTGCCGGGGACGCAAGCGCGAAGGGAATTTGTCTGCGCTGATTTTCTACCCTTATAACTTGACCGTTATTGGGATCTTAGAGCACACTCTGCTGAAATTTATAATTTGTTGCGATTTATCGTCTGCCCAACCCTCGGGTTTCTATTTGCTCGATGATGACACCTGCGTGACACTCGGATCGCATGTTGAAACCGTTGGTCAGAAATGGGATGAGACTATTCCGTGCGTAGATTCGATTAAAATTCTTATACGTATTACGGTAGCGAACGTTATGGCGTGGCAAAGTTTAATTTCGTAACGCCAAAAGGTTCACGCATTTTATAAAATTATTCTGCAATGCTCGTGCGATAACGTTGATAATTATTTTCGACCAATTAAGAAATAGCGATTCAATCTATTCAGCAATTAGTACATCGTATAATTCTATTAATGGTAATATAACACCGGTACTTTGTGTTTAATCACATTTAAATACGATATCACTGCCACTACGTTTACTTCGGTACAAAGTACTTCGCTTAACAAGCAGAGCCTTCCACTACAGAGATACTAATCTATTTTTGAGGTACCCACCCTTGAATTGTCTCTGATACTCACGGTGCAAAGCTTCCTTTGGTCGCTTATTATCACACCTCGTAAAATCTCAAGCACCGAACGTAATTGGACGGATGATGCAGTGTTTTGACATTTTTTTTTCTTCGTTATTCACGAGAACACGATTAGAGATTCAGGATTGTAAAAAGATAAAAAAAAATGAAATGAGAAAGGAAAAAGTTACATCAATCGTTCGAAGCTTTTGAGATAGCCAGACCATGTCCGTTTATATAAGGTCAACTAGGGTAGAATTTGTCGTCATTCTTTTCGCAACTTTCAAGGAAGTAGTAATAAACTAGTTTTACTAGACACTGCCGGAAGTTTTGCCACATATATACGTGAAGAGTTTCGCAAAACTTGCGATAGTGTGTAGTATCATATATAGTTTCGTTTTAGATGAAACCCTGCACCTCGTTGTAGATTAGAAAATGTTTCTACGCTATTCTACCAAGTTTGCTTCACGTTTTCAACAGTCTTGTTAACCACCTCATATTTATACTCGTCATTATACGCTCAGAACGTAAAGTTTGAAACGGACAAAAATGAACTCGACTCATTTTTCACGGCACGATCGAGGTCGCCTTTGCAAAAGTAAAAGTAGACCAATAAAAAGTAACGAATAGACGTTTCACGGGTAAAGAACGATTAATTTAAACCAGTCCTATACGCGATCAATAAAATCACGAAACTTTTTTCACTATCTTTACATGATCGGTGAACGGGTTACATACGATACGGTAAATCTTTGGTAAGGGACTAGTTACCAGCCCCTTTGAAAGCCGAGTCCCAGATTTTGGCCGGGACTGAGGACCAAAGGACAAACTTGGAGGAATCCTGAAATTCCCATGACGGTCAACCTTATGCTAATATTACACGGTATGTTTTGCCCCCAGGGGTGAGTACGAGATCCCACTCGCTGGTGAAGAGGTTCAACGGACTATACACAGGGCCGTATTTTGACACAGCTAGTCCCACGAATATCACCACGCAACTCGGAACTCACGCTTATCTGCCGTGCAAGGTTCGTCAGTTGGGTAATAAATCGGTAAGTTTGAACAATTTTTTATTCTCATTCGATCTTTACCCAATCTATTATCGCAGGAAATGTCACGACATCGGTTGTAATCGTAAAATCGTATGAAAGAGAATATTTTCTATGGGTATTTTGATTAGTCCAGGTTTCAATAGCCTCTGCTACAATGACGAGTGACGAGATTCGGGGTCAAAATGATCGAACAATGTATTTCCTTAGTTAAGGTGACACAGTCGAGTCGTTAATCACACCTTTGATGCCATTGACTTTGTCAAATATGATATGTTAATCGATATACCTTACGAAGTTGAGGCATTTATCAATAGAAATCAACGGTCTTGGGTTCGACAGAATGCGGAGGGACCATCCAAAACCAAAGCACGACCCGAAAAATCGAGTGGTTGACTTTTTGCTATCTTCATATGGATTCAAGGAAGTCAAAGGATACTGTTTTTGAGAAGCTTCGAACCTATAAAAAGCTGGGGATACTAATTTTCAAAGATTGTATTTTCGTTTTGAATGGATGGTTCTTCTTCTTCGAGTCGTATATTCTTTTCCATTGATTGTTTTAATGATTGTTATTTCAAAAATGAATGACAAATGTTTAAATGGTGACTCTGTTGGTGGTAAAGTTGAGTTGAACTAAATCTCTAGTCACAAACCGTAGCTGCCTCATGGTAGGCCATAACTCTTCGGTGTCTGGTGGTCTTGAGAGTAAAATTTATGTCCCCCAAGGTGTCATGGATCAGAAAGCGGGATGCTCACATCCTAACGGTGGACAGATATACCTTCATCGCTGACGAACGGTTCCAAGCGTTCTTTCTCGACGCCCAAGATACTTGGACCCTTCAGGTGAAGTATGTCCAGCCCCGAGACGCCGGCTACTACGAATGCCAAGTCTCGACTGAGCCGAAGATGAGCCACTTTATATCCCTCAATGTTGTCGGTAAGCATGGCTCTGGATCCAACCACCGACTCGTAGAATCTCCCACAGTCTATCTTTGATCAGAGTTATATACGGTGGGAGAGGATAGGATGAGAATGTAGACGAAGGACCGCATTTGGACATGGGACATTTGTTTAACGAGGATTCCGCGACTTTTGGTCAGACCGTTCGGTGAAATTGGGCTAATACGGTTTTGCGCCCGGTCCGAAGATCAAAGGGGCGGGTTTGATACGAGCCACTTGAATTTGATAGATAAATGCAAATGACCGAATCGTTATCCTGACCTAAATATTTTAGTACGGCAACGCCTGGTAATCCCTTTACGTTCAGGAGTCACGAAACCTTGTTAGTTTACCGCGGACCCTCGTGACATAAACCAAAGTTTACTACCAAAGCTAGAAATACGTATACGATTCCGGATTCTGACCGAATTCATTAACGTTCTCTCGCGATATCATCCTCCCATGTATACCACATGTTCCACAGTTCCAAAAATCGAGATAATGGGGGACCGCGACATGTACGTAAAGACCGGAAGCACGGTGGCTCTTCGATGCGTCATAAAGCAATCGCTGGAGGAGCCTTCGTACGTGTTCTGGTACCACGACAGCGACCGCGTGCTCAACTACCAGCAGGGAAAGCTGGACATAAGGAAAGAACGCCTCGACGCCGACACAATCAGTAGCCTGATAATACACAACGCGAGGCGCGAAGATTCCGGGAATTATACTTGCAGTCCAAACAATTTGGACAGCGCGAGCGTCCAGCTTCACGTCCTCAACGGTGAGTGATATTGCTCTTTGATGAACCCCCTTATGATTTTCTTAATTGCCGAGAGGCTCTTGAAAACTGCGTCGGCGTTAATTTGCACATTGGTTTTTGTCCTCGGATTATTACAGGGGAGCATCCTGCCGCCATTCAAAGGGGAATTAGTTCTGCCCCGGGAGGCAGCGGGGCCCTTTGGTGGCTGGGAGGTGCGGTGACTCTGTCGTCGAGCCAAGGGGAACGCACCTTTATCCTAGCGATTCTCGTTTCTCTGGCCGTCTTTGTCCAAACCCTACATTCCTACAGTGGTACACTGCGATAATCGATAAGCGTGAAGGCTACTACGCGACAACGTTCCATCAGCACCTCCCTAAAACAGCTGCTAAAGACAACACACACATCGTCGTCATGAATACTGAATATATACACTAATCGTTGCTAGATGATTGCGCAGACTCGTTTAAAGTTTTCTACGAAAAATACTTGAATAAATTGAAAGAAAAAAAAAAAAAACTTTACACTCATCGTTTCTCTTTATTTATACTTTTTTTTATGTGTCAAATCAAGTATTTCAAATAGTAACACTGATTTTGTAATTTTTTCTTAGTATAAAAGAAAGAAAGAAAAAAAGGATTCTTGAAAAAATCAGCCGAATGACTCTGCGATTCATCCAGCAAATTGTAACTCGAGCTTTCACAGCCCCTGTTACCTTGAACTAAAAAACGAAGATCCAGCACTATGGTCAGTCTTAATTTCGTATTTTAACGTGCCAAAGCGAATATCACAGTTAAAACTGAAAATGTATCTCCTTAATACTTGAAAGAAAAAATCTCCAATAACAGAGTCTAGATACGCTTAGGATGCGTGGTAGCCTCGGTAATCGGTAAGACCGATCCAGCCATCGGTGATTAGGAAAGTTAGTCCAAGTTTCTGGAAGTCCGTTTAGTTCCCTCGGTCCGATAAGAGGGATGAAGGGGGGTCTAACACCGGGCGCGTTGATCCGGGTGCTAAAATCTTTCGAACAAAGAATTGAAGACCAGGGGAAGCTCGGTGCGTGTGAAAATAGGAAATAGTGACGTCACGTAGCGAGACCCTCGTAAATGGACCATCAATACGACGGGGGTAGGGGGTGGGGAAGCTTTCTCCAGAACTACGGTGCAAGTTTACCCTTCGGCCTTAGGACTACGTGCTCGGAAGGTCTCGAGGATGTAAGCTGGACGGTTTCGAACCCCTGTACAGAACGAATCGATTTTGCAATCAGAAGCTTCTGTTCATTGGTTAGCGTAGGTACATATAGATTCATCAGCGCGATGACGGAAAGCAATGTCCCTTAACGAGTAGGAATTGCGATTGCTGAGTTATATACCTGAGGTAATTCCACCGTGATATTGAAAGTGGAGTACAAACGCTGGCTCGAATTGTCCAAAGTCACGAATATCGTAAAGGGTCGACCTTTTTTCTTCCAATTTCAATATTAATTCGTTGAACGCGCCCATTTCGTTTGTTTTTCACTAATTTAACCGCAATTCAGAGTCACTCAGGCGGGATAAAAGAGGAGGGCAGTTTAACGGGGAATTCAAGAAGCCTGAATTTCTCGTCTCTTCGGTTATCGTCGTGAAAGAAAACCCACCCACTGTACCGAGCTCGTTAGAGGCTCTGATAAATTATAAAAGCGCATCTTTATTATTATACGATCCGCTCTTTTCATACCCTTTTACCCTTTCATATATATATATAAAGGGAGATAGAAAAACGGGATGATATTATAGAATATATATATTTTCTATCTCCCGCGTTCATCTCTCCGACTCGTTGATTGATTCCGCGAAAGATTAGCTTCCCGTTTGAAATATTTATCTTTAATACTCCAAAGGCAAACTTTATATACTCACTGACCTAAATGCTCGACGAGTGAGTCCGAGATTCAGAAGAGAGAGGGTCATAAACGAGAGCGGTAAAACGTTGCTTGTAACTTTTATTTTATTTTTTTTTATCATCTACCTCTTTTACGTGTACATCCGTAAATCAATATCGAGCAGGCGTTTGTACGTAACGAGGTTGGCTCCTCTCTTTGCTAGAATATTCGAAGCGACAACCAACCGGAAACACTCTCTGTCAATTACGGTGGAATTTCAAGCTACCTAGCTCCTGCGGTACGATAAAAGATATAGACAGAATGTTCGAAAAACTGAGGCGGGAAGGAGGCATCGATCAAAGACTGAATAAGACTGTAAGAGGCATTGGTCACAAATATTTTACCGATTTAGATTTATTAATCATCGAATTTTTATGATTTTTTATTCAATTATCTTATCGGATGATTCAGTGATCAGGAAAAACTTGCTTCGCGTAATTGTTTGTACTTCGTTTTCACGTAAATCAAGTTTTTCAATACGACGTTTGAATTTGGTGTTCGCGTGTGACGTCACTTACGCACAGATGGCGCTACCGCCAATCATATACCGCGTGACGTCACGTGGCGTTACAGTTTCTAAAAATTCTATCCAATCATCACGCCCCAATTTTTCATTAATATTTGTTACTTTTCGATCTGAAAAAAATTTGTCAGTTTTTTTTTTTTTTTTGACAGCTCGATTTTTGTAGAATCTAGACAATAGGCGATGTTTCGGAGACTCGAAAATGTGATTAATGCTTCTTGTAGCTACTCTGGTCGCCGCCTCTGGTCGACCCCCTGAAACGCGCATCAACGGTTGCGACTATATTCGCCCGTTAAATTTGCTGTTTTTTAAGTAACACAATAAATGACTCTAGATAGGACAAGAAAGGAGTCGAAAAAAAACTGATACCAGTTGTACCATTTTGCTAAGCGACGTTAAAAAATCGACATGGACTGTTTGAATTGACGTTATAAATCCCGAGCTCTATGATTGATTCGCGTCTATGACGTGAATTTGAATAATCAGTCTGCCCTGTCTGTTATCGTAAAACCGTTTACGAGTACCTTAAATCGTATTATTCGTATCGATTATAGATAATCGATATTTGCATGGAAAATTGTAAATATACACCTTTCACAGAACCTGTCGATACGTCTAATCGCGCTAATTAAACGTCTCCGCGGTGTAACGTCAATTCATCCAATTAAACCAATCGAATAACTCCGAATACCGATACTGTACATAAAGGGGAGAATATTAGAGGTGAATTGATCTCGTTGGGGTCGATGTCCTTCGAGGTATATTATACTTACATTGAGTATATACTCGTACCTTATACCACATACAAAAACACGTAAATTCAAGCATCGTCCACGCCGCTGCAACACGGAATTGAAACTTGTTCGATGAGGTCAAACAAACAGAGGCGAGATCTACTCGATTATTAAACTCATTTGCCGCGGTAACGACGTAATTAGAATGAAACCGACGGTTGGGGTTGACGGTATTTAATTATTCAACTGACTGGACAGAATAGGAAAGAGGATCAACGTGGCCAACTGAACATGCATGCGCGCGAATTATAAATAAATGTTCATTAATAAATTTGACAGACGTTCGTCGCACGTGGCTGTCAAAGTTTTCGACCGTTAATAAGAGCCTCACGCTATTCGGTAATTAGAGAAATGGAAATTAACGGTTTATCGTGTTTTCGATCGTCGATAAGTGGCGCGAATCGGACGAGAAGTCAAAGAAAAAGAGGATCAGGAGAAGGTAAACGATTGGGGAATTAATTATATTGAAAGGGAATAAAATTGAACAAGTTTCAGCTCAAACAAGCAGTGGCGTATTTAATATAAAAAAAATAAATAAGGAGATTCATATTTATAAAGAAGATTAAAAAGAGAAAAATAATTGAGAAATAAAGATGAATAAATTAGGGTGAAGTTAGGGAAGGACGAAATATACGAATGATAATAGGATATCTACGATTCATGTGATTGTCTGTAAATACATAATATAAATAAACGAAGAGAAAAAAGAAAAGAAAAAAAAACCATAAATAGATTAATTATAATATACAATGCGTGTTACATTAAATAACATTACTGTGTAATTTTCTGGATCGTAAATACATTGGGTTGGTCTGGCCGCCTATGCTAACCGGTATGCAATATAGATGATAGCTGGATTGGACAGCTGCAGTGGCCTGACATTAGCTAGCTATTTCGATTAGACAATTCCGTTCACTATTTATCGATACAATTATTTTTGCTACACATACCTAAGCGTTGAAAATCGTCATTTTAAACAACGTTGATTCACTTATCTAAATTATAATCGACGTAGATTGAACATTTTTCGAAATGAAAATCAATTAAAAATGCCTAAAATATTCGATGGGTATAAAGGAATGCAAAGTATGACAGAGGATAGCATGGGCTGGCCACACGCGATAGATGTAAGATGTAACACTCGTAAGATAAGATTGAGAAAAACAAAAAAAAAAAATATATATATATATAATTATTGTCTGATAATTACCAACGAGAGCTGTTCGTTGGACTGACGTTAAAAGCGTTGGTCGAATGACGCGTTAAATGAAGAAAAGAGGCGACTGGGACTCACTTATCTATGCTACACGCGGCGGGTATGATAATTCGAAAGTGAAATTAACGAATAGCCAAAGATGTCTCGTCCTCGTCGCTTCTTTGTGATATTATCTAATTATAGCAGCATTAATTTTTGTACCAACATCTATTGTAGATTTTAAGTGCTCATTTTTTGTTTTACGTCTGTGTAACGCGAAATACCTTTGGGAAAAAAAGAAACAAAAAATTGTAATTCATCTGAGTTAATATTCGGGTTTCAAATCAATACCACGATCCTGTGGGTGTTTCGTAAAGGGGAGAAATTAATTTGATTTTACGTATCATCAGAATTTACCGCGCCAAAGATCAAACGTTAGATTCAAATGTGTTATCGAAGGATATCTACTCGTGTAGATGAATTTAGGCGGTGAACGCGAATACCGTAACGTAATTTGAAATTAATTTGGACCCTCTGGCATCATCAGTTTAATTAGAAATGCGAAATTGATTGGTTCCAGATGACGAACACTCACGCGAAACGTTGAACTACACAGGCTACTAAAATAGGGTACTGTTGTAAATGAATATTTCTTGAAAGTGATTAAATAGAATTTTTAGCGCGCTGATTCCATTCGGCTTTTCTAAAACGAATTTTTTAAATTATATTGTTACAATTATTTTTTAAACACGTATGATTATTCCGTTTTAGCCAAAAAAGAAAAAAAAAAGAAGGTCTAACTACTCGTCAAAGCGACTAGTCTGCTAATTCGAACGTTCGACGAAAAGAATATTATGTTAAGATGTATGCCTTGTCGAGCGAACGAGTAAGTGGACAGAAAATATGAAAATCTGGACAATTGCCTCGTTTCGCGGATTTAAGTACATATTTATAATAATTAAATATGATGATAATAAAATCCCCGAGATGATGCTCTGCAGAAAATAAGACAAAAAAAAATAATAATAATAATGAATAAAAAAAAAAACGCTGGAGAACACGAGAGAATATAATAATAATAATAATAATATTAATATACGAAGAGCGAAAGTGCGAGTGTGAGGCGTCTGGGTGTTGTGTGGGATGACAAAGGTGTGAAATAGAGAGAAAGAGAGATAATAAGTAAATGTTACATTCATAAATTCGCAAATGCAAATTCATACCTGATACACTCCATTACCCACACGATACGCATAAATTGACTACCGTAATATCCTATGTTTCGACAGGAATGGCCCGGCGACTGTGCTCGCCGATTATTACCGTTACCATATACCCTCTACAATTCTGGGTATCTAGTCCGATGATCAAATTTTATACAAGGTTCATAGTTTTCGAAATTTATTTTATAATACCGTTCAAAAGCACCGTTATTACGACCCAGTCGATAAAGCCTTGGTAAATATCCCACATTCAAAACCTATCTACATGCATTTCGAATTAGGTTTCACCTACCGAATGGGCTTACGAGTTCAAATCGTGGTGGATAATGAAAAATTTGTCAAATTTGTTACCACTTGATTCAGAGATCGAGGATAATATATTGGTATTAGTGTCACGTTACGTTTTTATGATGTATGGTGACCCCGATATATCCGGAGCGCACAGTCAACGGGAGATATGTTCACGTGAACGATTAAAACGTTTAAGTTTTAAAACTTATGTGGCATGGGGTATGACCACCCCGTTTTATGTGTATAAGAACCATAAAGCTTAATGAAGAAACCATTATACTATAAACTTACGAGATATTAAATAAAAATAAACCAAATCGTTAATATCGTAGATGTGTATGTAACGTGTCTGCAATGAAAACCTGTCCTTCTAGTCTCCCTAATATCATTCCTCCACCTTTGTTCACTCATTTTTTCTATTTTATTAGTCTCTCATATGAAGTAAGTGAATTGTGATCTTGGTAGATGAAACTGGAACCAAAGAAAACTAAGTTGCAGCATTGATACTTCTTCGATTTTTCAATAGAATTTATCAAAACTTGCTGAAAAATCATTGTAGCATTGATACTTCGATTTTTCAATGAAATTTATCAGAACTTGCTGAAAAATCACTCTAGCATTGATACTTCTCCGATTTTTCAATAGAATTTATCAAAACTTGCTGAAAAATCATTCTAGCATTGATACTTTTTCAATTTTTTAGTGAAATTTAATTTAAAAGTTGCTAAAAAATCACTCGGACATTGATACTCCTTCGATTTTTCTCGATAGAATTTTTCACAAGTTGCCGCAAAATCGAGTAATTAAGTCTGAGTAAGTATTTTTAATATTTGTTTACTAGTTCTTCGTAACATGAATTGGTGCTTGTAAGAATAAAAAGAATTTATAGATAAAATGTTTGTTTTATTAATGAAAAAAAGTAACATTTGGTATCAAAACCATACAAAGTAATTATTAAGATTCAAATATACAAATTGTGGACCATATATCATGTTCCTTGATTACATTCTGTGCAGTCTGTATCGAAATCAAGAATTTATAAGTACCGAGCCATCACTCAAATTCTATCTTGAAAAATAGTTTTGTGTT
The DNA here is from genome assembly GCA_018420115.1 of Euura saliciscinereae. Classification (NCBI taxonomy): domain Eukaryota; kingdom Metazoa; phylum Arthropoda; class Insecta; order Hymenoptera; family Tenthredinidae; genus Euura; species Euura saliciscinereae. Next base: position 53,275 of record JAFFZH010015786.1, on the reverse strand, counting down.
CAGTTATTCCACGAGGAGAGACAAAATTAGATTCAGAGTTCATTCCGAATAGACGTAATTACGTAACAATACTTTCAAGGATGATATCTATTCAGATTTCTTATTCTTATCACGATTCTTCATACAGTTCATAATTATTCTTTGGAATGAAACGAGGTAGCAGGCCCCAACCAGTCTCAATATTCCTGCTAGTAATGACTGGAGTAGTAATTCGCTTATTGATGAGAACGGCGACATACCGGCACACAGTGTCTTCAATATGAATCCCTCGAAGCCGCTAGAAGACAGGAATCTTCCAGCCTGAAAGAAATTAAATTCCCATTATTCTATCGATCAAAGAGTAAAACACGAATAGTCATTCCATTCTCAATGTTTTGTTTCTTCATTGAAAGAGAAAAGGCGATGATGAAATGCTGACCAAAGCATCGATCATCAATTGTTCAGCTACAATCTCCGGTGACATAGGCCCACTGCCTTCGGAGATCAATTTAGTTTCCAGAGGCTTGCTCAATTCCTCAACGGCAAATCCTGGGGTGTCCGTATCCGGCGGCAGATTCAATGTTACGGAGATGTTATAGGGCGCGACTTCCATCGCCAGAGTCTCAGCCAATCCACGGAGAGCAAATTTGGTACTTCCGTAAGCAGAGTAACCGAAAATACCTGGAAAATAAATACAGCTGAATCAGTAGAGTTTTTATTACACGAAGACAAAAACAATTATTCAGGTTTCACGACGATGAGAAATTGAAAATCTGATGAATAAACTCCATATCTTTTAAAATTTTTAGTAATCTTCAATATTATTTGATATTTTTTATAAAAAAAAATCTGTAATATTCAATTTCTTTGAAAAACAAAAGTTTGTATAATTCTTTGAAATCGATGGAAACCTGGAATTCTCCTGAAATCTGTTGGGAATATGAAAATGTTTATCTAAGTTGTTAGAAATCCTAGAAATCTTGTTTGAGGTGAAATGAAAGTCACGTGACCTCGATATGATTTACACTTGGCATTTTCAAACGCTATTTTCTCACCCAAAACACATTCGATTGATGTGAAATCGATATCAGTGACGTAGAAAAACTTAATAAAGGGCCTGCCAATCGTGGATTTTCGAAAATCGAGACGTAATAACAGTTTTTTTTAACAATATTGTTCTGTAATCCAAGGAAGTGCTGCCTTTCTCCACGAGGGGCAGCACGACCTTGGGTTACAGAACAATATTGTTACACAAAATTCTGGTTATGTCTTTCGATATTCGAGAATCCACGATTGGCAGGCCCTTCATTCAGTTTTTCTACGTCACTGATATCAATTTCACATCAATCGAATGTGTTTTGGCTGAGAAAATAGCGTTTGAAAATTCCAAGTGTAAATCATATCGAGGTCACGTGACTTTCATTTCGCCTTAAAATTCTTTGCCTACCCAAAAGAGCGGCTTGAGAAGAGGTGACGACGATAATTCCCTCGTTGGCGCTCTTCATTTTCGGGACTACAGCCTTGATGCAGTAATAAGTCCCCATAAAATTAAGGTTCACCATGTGTTTGAGGTTCTCGACCGTTGTGTCTTCGATTTTACCGCAAATAGCGGTCCCCGCGCAGTTTATAAGCATGTATATCTGTCCCATGCTTCTTTCGAGATTATTGAAAGTGCTCTCGATGTCTTCGTAGCTTTTGCTTATGTCCAAAGACACGCATTCGACCTTTTGAGTCTCCTTGTTTTTACAAGCCTGCAATATCTCCTGTTTCGCAGCATCTAATTTTTTCTGATCTCTCGCTATGATCGTCACGTGGGCGCCTCGCCTAGCCGCGTCTATCGCAACGCATTTTCCTATTCCGCTAGATCCCCCGGTTACCTTGAATCATAATCCGGAAGAATTATGCCGATTTTGCGTGAAAAGACTCGAAAACGGTTAATCAATCATCAAAATTGATCGATTTCTTCGGTTTGTTTATATTTCAAATAAACCCTGAATTTTCGAGGCGCCGGGTTTTTACGTAACAGTGAAATAAACTATTCAAGAGGTTGGATTAATTGATTAAAATCGAGAAAAACTTACCACAACGTGTTTATTGGCGATTTGTTTGAGCCGGCCGTACCAGAATAATTGTTTAACAGTTAGAAGAACGATTGTGAGTACGAAGAGTATCAGACCGATTGACCAAATTTGAGACATGGTTAGTGCCGGGTTTGTTGAATGTCAGAGATACTTGTACTCTTCGATGACGGATTAGGACTAGAAATTCACTCGAGATATCGTCTACCGTCACAGAATAATATCCGGAGGTTATTATGCCGCGGTTATTTGACTCCTCCCTTCTTGCCACGGGGCGTCTATTATACATATAGGAGTCGGCGAGATGGAGCCACCAATCGGTAGCCTAGTGGCGCGATCGTTCGGCGAGGTGGTGGATTCTCGAACTGACATTGCCTCGGAGTTTGAATATTGAAGGCGGGAGGCGAGTGGCGGGAATTTTGAACCATTATTTATCATTTGATGTCTTTTTTGCTTTTTAAAAACTCAGACCGTATGATTTAGTTCACCGACACTCTCTTCATTCACAGATATTGTTGTCAGATTGTTAATTTATTGTGATTTACGTTTTTGTGTGACTTCTCAATATCGCTCTTTTGGCCTATGATATCGAATTGTCTGTGTATTCAATTGATGTATTGATTATTGTACTTGAGCTTGTTGAAAGGCTTTGTCCAATGGAAATATTAGCATTGAAAAAGCTTCCGTTTTTGGGTCAGTAGTGAGGTCTGTGGGATCAAATCTTGAAATGATGCAACGGAAGCTGCCGGAAGACCACGGTGCCCCGCCCATAGCCAATTAAATGGAAGATCACGTCGAATTCAAGATTCTCACATTTTCAGGATGGGTTGGTCTTCACTATGCAAATCTAGTTGCGTCAAAGCTCAATGTCTGATATCGATTACGAATAATTATATCAAAAATCGTTTCAGCAGCAGATTCGTATTATGTGACAGTGGGAAGACAACAGCATCGATTCATTCTGGGTTGCATTCACCATATACCCGAATATTTCTATCAGTGTGGGAACTATGGTCATTGACGACTCATCTTCTCATTACGCCTCTGGAATCGGTACAATTATATCATCAGGCCCACTAGATCTGAGCTACTTGAATTATCAAGTGAGCTCGTGGCTCTATCTTATCCAAGAGTATCTTTTCGAGCCTGCAACAGGCATCTGGTGACCTGCAATCAGTAAAATCACGAAGAGTGCAACGACTGGCAATCGATCGTTAAAACGCAAATGATACAGCCTCGTAGGATGAAGAGCGCAGCGTTCCTCCAAAGTCACCGTACCGACAGCAGGCTGTGTCGTTATCCCACTTCCCTCTCAACGGGGTAGGGATTTCGGTTGGTGAGTCAGGTCACCCCTCGTCATGGCAGGGTTCTCATTCGATCCGGCGATGACGCTGGTGCATTAAGCTCGATTATCTGTTCGTTGAACAGGATGAATATTGAATAATAAATGTATCTCAACATGAGCCAATTGTCTCTAAATGATTAGTCGCTGATAAATTAAATTCAGGGTTCCTCGGCCATTGACACAGAAGCGTGGATGCCTCGAAGACTGTAGAAATAGTTGCACTCTATACGGCTTTATAATCGTTGCTAAGAATGGAAATTCCCAGGCGAGTAGAGAAGTACCAGTTTGAGATCGCGGAGAGGACTCGCCGCTAACGAGATTCAAACCTCGAGAGCGCGACGTGCAATCAATCAAATTGCCTCGCTCGGTTTCACTGTCTTCCTTGCACCGTCCGTACAACCAGATATACCATTCACATCTCCCCTGTTAAAAGATCTCGGTCATAGGTCAATCGGACGCATTTAGCGGTCTAAATTCACCCTTATAAGTGGACACCGGTCAGCATCCCCTTCTCGACGAGGATGGACCAGTTCCAGTTCGCAGGTTCACCTGGGCTGGGGTGTCGCAGGTTCCGTGGCACGCGAATGGACCGGTATCTCATCTCTTTGCTGGACCCCAATTTGAACTCAGAAAATAGATCGTGCCCCAGATCAGGTGAAAACTGGTCCATTTGAAACGGGAGCGCAGAGATCAGGTCACGGGTCAGACCTGCACGGCGTGGAAAAGCCGTTCACGCGCGTGACTTCGGCCGGGGTTCCGAGGGGTAGAAGCGTCGGAGCAGGTGGGCGTCTGGCGCTGCAAACTTCGATTGTACTAAATTCGGCTTCGGTCTCATTCTCGACCGCGCTATTGTCCCGGAGGTCGTTCGACAGCGTGTTCTCGTAGAAAAGTTTTCGAAACTCGCACGTTCCCGGGGTTCGATCCCGATGTGCTCACACACGACGTGTAGGTAAACAAGAAGGAGTTGAGCAAAGAAAGAGAAAAAAATCTCACCGGAAGAAGCGCGACAGGACGACCCTCTCCCCCGGAATCCTGGTGCTCTGAAAAAAAGTAGTGCCGCACTAGTCCTTCTCGGAGAGGGCAAGGACACAAAGGACACTCGATCAAAGCCCGGCGAAAACAAAAGGGAGCCGTGGTGCTGTCACGTGAGACGTTGAAACCAGCCCATATTGGCCACTTCTTTCACGTGTCCGTCATCCGTCGAGTCCTTGTCTATACTCTGTGGTGGTCGGGCAGGCAGTTCGGTATAAAGAGGAGATTTGAAAAAGGACATTTGCGGTCTGCGCTTTATCGAACCATGCGGAACAGGACCGACTGTATAAGGGGTGTATTTGTTTTACTGCCTGGTCTGGTGGCATTGGTTGAGAACGTGCCCTGAATTCCGGGAGCATAGCCGGAGCATAGCCCTTGTCATACCGGCGCGAAATCCCATCTTTGTCGTAAAAATTCTTAACTCCTGTAATGGCTGATTCCCCTTTTGGCTTCCCGCGATAACTTTATCCCGTGACTTTGTTCCGTTGAGTTCGGTAAGGAGAATTTTTCTTCTGTCTTCGCCATGCCTAAACGGATGGAACTTTCACGCCTATTTCGACACCTTGACGACTTCGATCGGACCCAGCTAAAGGACTGTAAAAAGTTACTCAAGATTGGACGATCCGATGATCCTAATTTAGAGGCTGGATTTCGACACCCGACCCGGTTTATGACTTTCCGATACCCCCATTTTCGGGAGAGCTAACGCACCCCGAAGAAAATCTCTCGTCGTGTAAAGAGAGCGTGGCCATATTTGTTTCGAACGAGACGAACGCACCTCGGACTTTGGATGGCATGTGACTTGTCAGGAAATTTGATAGAATTGGAAACTCTGTTTTTTTTTCCTTTTCGCCGACCCCCCGCAGCTCTACACCATAGGGTGTTAAATTCGCTGTGAGATTCGATTGGTCGATGGACCTTGCGGGGATTTCCGGTCGGAAAGCTATTAGGAAATCGGTTTGTTTTAAATTTCATCTCCTTTAGAGGTTATTTCCTGATTTCCACCTACTTTCCCATCGGGTATTTTGACCCAGGGCATTTTCCATTTCTTTTCTCACTATATACGTATATATATGTATATATACTTTCCTTTTATTTTCAATCATTCGCGTGGACGAGACTCCAAAGAGTTTCGATGGACGTAAGAAAATCGAATGTTTACGAACAACTCGAGCGTGTCGTTGGAGTCTGCGTGACTCGATCTATCCGAACGCGTCAAGGGTGAATAAAATGATAAAGAAAAAAAAAAACTCCCAAATCGACTAAAATAATTGAAGGGGTCGGAAAAAAAAACAACAGAAAACCAATCTCATGCTCTTAAAATTGTTCGGACTAACGGAATCAATCAATTAATTTATATATCTCCAACTGGCTTTCAACGGAATTTTTTTCAGTTTTTTCTGTTTCTCTAACGTCTGTTTAGACACTATTCAGTTAGAGACATATCAAGTAATTGATTGATACGTAAAGTCCGAAAAATTCTAAGAATTTAAGAGACGAGAAAAAAAAATGTTAACAGAAAAATTGATCAACCCTTAATTTTTTAGTTTGAATAAAACGTCGAGTACCGATACCGCAAAATTCGGACGCTATCGGCTATGTATAAGCGTACAACGGTGAGACGCGGCAAAGTTTCGCGCGCAGGTCTCCGATACAGTTTCAAATATTCTGGAGCAAACTAGGATATACCTATATCGACATCTTATATCCGGCCACTATCTGGAGATCAGGGGACAGAATTTATAGCATCCTTGCAGAAGGGGATGAGACCCTTAGTCTATGTTTTCTGCAGGGAAAGTCGGAAGTCAAGTCGAACCCTGGCCGGGACTAGCCGACTCACATACGTCTTGCTAAGAGACTGGGAAAGTTTCGTCCGGCCATTTGGCGTTGAAAAAATCATAAAAAATCGCCGGCCAGCCCCAGAGCGTCGTCGATGAAATCAAAATCAGGACAATCTCCGTCTCCACCTCCCCCATGAATTTAGTTTCTTAAAACTCAGCGACAGAGGCGTGAATAATTTTCCAAAATCTCCGGGCACCAATAGAACCTCGTTATTGGGTAGATTTACTTGGTCGCGTGGGTCCCTCCATTTTCCGAATGGACTTCTGACCCTGCCGCCCTCCACCCCCCCGCACCCCGGTCCCCCTTCTCGGGGATGCTTTTTATTAGACTCCACTAGGTACGGCCAGCACGCTTATGTGCTTGTGTGGGTCTGTGTGCGTGTATATACAGTGGCCATGTTTCGCCTAACGCGAACGGCGGTAGGGGGATGCCGGAGGAACTGCCCCATCCGCTAAATTAACTGCGTTAGACGGGGTTCTGCATTTTTTATACCCTCTTTCAACCGACCAGCCATTTTATTCGCGATCTTTCCCAGATGTTCTTACATTTTTATTCGCAAAATCGTACTATCAGCGATTCATGCGTTCATTTCGCACATCGATTTCGTTCCAATATTTGCGCAGAGTTCTTTATTCGGATCAGCTGCCTCTTTGATCAAGGGTTTAATCGGACTCGGTGTGTAGATACAGCCATGATGTAGCTACTGCTTTGTCTTTAGAGTTTTCTTAAAGAGGACGAGACCATGCGTCCATACGATTTGGGGAGCGTCTTGCAGCAGCGGTATTGACTCAGAAAGAAGGGACGATGTCGTTATATAATGGTATAACAAGGCGCAATTACACGGGGATAAAAAGAAAAAGCAAAAGAGGAAGAAGGAGAAGAATAAGAAAAAATATTGTCAAAATTTAAAACAACCTTCTGCGACGAAACAATGCCTGTCCGAGTATGCGCAGAGAAAGTTTGACTCAAAGTATAATACGTATGGGATTCTTGAGACAATGACCTCATGCACGTGGGTATGGGGGTCTCTCGGTAATTATCGAGTGACGGTGGAACGTCTGAATAGGTGATCACGTAAAACTGATTTCGCAATTTGCCCATTCCAAGTGCGATCTTACTTGAAATTGAGTATAGTCCAAGTCTTGCTCAGGAGAACCACTACTAATCTAATTCCCAAGATCCCAAGACGTCCTCGAAAACCGTATAGTCAACTGTGTGCAGGAGAGAGTCAGCTAGGGATATATAAGAGAGTTAGAGAGACGGAGAGCATCGGGGAGAGAACGTCCTGGCCCAGGGCATGATATCGTCTATGCAAATAGCCAGCGGTCTCGAACCGGTTGGGATCCGGACTCTACGTCTAATTAAAAAGGACTAAAATTACTTTGCAATTTGAAAAAACGAAGCTTTCGATAGCAAAATTTCAAGCAACTATATACAGACTCAACTTTCGATCGTACGCGATATGAATTAATTAAATGACGTCGCAGTAGCTTCTAAATCTGAGATAACGTCCGTCAGTCTGTCTCCAGTTAGACAGTCCATTCCTAAAAGGATTAATTGCAAAGTTGACAAATCTCCCCTTCCTCAACGTCAAACTTGGCAAAGTTTGTACAAAATTGCAACAACGACTCGGAATGATTAAAACTGAAATAAAATTCCGAATGCAGTTGATATAAAAAATGCAGCAGCGTCGGGACGCGGATACACAGATGCTTGGCTGCGGCTCGTATAGTATGCATAGTATGTACGTGTCGATGTGTCTGTGTGTGGCAGTTGTACATGGACCCAGAGAAACCTACACATTTACCTCGCAGAAGTTAGCTACATTAGGACTGCGGAGACGAGGGTAGACGTTTGAGGTCAGTTCGGGGCGTTTTTTCAACCCCTGGACGGAGTCGCTCAATACCCGGCAACCCCTGGACTGACCAATGCCCTGCCGGGGAGCCCCACCACCCTACGTTACTGACCAGACCGGCGATTGGTCGAAAATCTCCTAAGGGATACTCTATCCTGGTTGAATCCACGCTGGGATCCCGAGCCTCGCTAACTAACCAAGAAGATTACTCACAGGGTGCTTCTCAAGTCCAACCACCCTCGTTAGACTAGAATAATACGTGAATTATAAATTTTATAATCTGTAGTTGATCAATTCTCTCTTACACGAAAATCGTTTCAGGCTGTAGCAATTAGCGAGCGTCCTAAAATCAAATGTTGTGTATAATAATTGTATTTATTGTTCAAAGATCGCTTTTGCAAGGACACCTAGTACATAAAAGGCTATATTTGCAGAGGTGCGAGAGCTTCTCTCATTTCGCGAAGATTTTGACCAAGTTGAGCCGAAGGCTTTGCGAAAATTTACTGCTAAAACTCAAACATGCACATGCGTGTATAGAGGTAGCTTATGAAAAGTTTTCGTCCTAATTTCCGAAGCATTGAGAATCTTGATGCTTGTTTGATGTCCTCGAGAAGATATAACGAGAGAAAGGAGAAAAATCGAGGACGGAATGTGTGTAGGGAAAAATATCGTTTCAATTTTTGTGATCTTTGGCTGGTTATTTTTCTGTGGCGATCCTTATTCCTTTTTTCGAGTAGACAGGAACCTCCCTCGGGAGTGGGATCAAAGCAAGAATTATCAGGGTTCGAGGCTCGGTCCGGGATTTGGTCCCGCAGGAGACTTACCACATGTAAATAAGGACACAGCCTCTGCATAGCCCCCGTAGCCCTATCCTCGGTAAATAACACTCTTCCGATAGTGACAAAATAACCCCCAAACCCCCACCTATACACCCTCGTCTTGGATTTCCTTGCTCTAGCTTTACTCCACCTACCGTCTTGAACAGCTACTTCGATCAACTATTCCGCGAATATCTCTGCGCGTCCAAGGATACAATATAGTTGTTTCACTTCCCTTCGCTGCACCGCGATCAAAATTCTCTCCAAATCCTGTACATTTTTCCGGGTCAGATGCAACAAGCTCCATTAATTCTCCACATATGCGCTTTTCGTAAAATTTCATTAGCTGAGAAAATTTATGAACAGTTGAAAATAATGTCGGTTTCCGTGGACTTTATACATCTGAAATGAGACAAAAGATGTAAAAGGCGAGGTCCTAACCTTCAGACGTGTAATAGGAACGCGAAGGGTCTTCAAAATGGCCAATATCGTCCCCATATTTGTACGTGGCCCCTTTGGACAAACAGAAATATATGTCTGGGCAAGATGTTTTTTCCACCCTCGGACTCGAGGCGTTCCTTTTTTAAACGGTTGAAAACAGTTGCGGCCACGAATCGATGGTAACTACGTCGACCGGACTGCGGTACAGTCTTAGAAAAGCGAAATTCCATTTCCCCAGACACAGGGTGCAGAAGTCGGACTTTGGGGTGGTTCCGTTGTTCATCGTCAAAAATACACTAGGAAAATAAATCGTCGTTCCTTTTAGTCTCGACTGTCGTATTCCACAGAATTAACTGCCCCGTTGGCGCCATAAAAAATTTCAGATATCCGCAACTATGCGAGGTTTAGTTTTTCTCGAGGGTTGTACCGCGTGTTAGGATGCGCAGGACGCTCTGGTCTTTTGCATATATTTTCAAACATATATATATAGCCTCCACCGTACCGAATATGCTGCCCGGCTAAAAAAATACTCGGAATAAAAACGCCCTCCTCTTCTTTACCTCTAATATTTTTTCCGCGACTAGATCCGGCTCTTTATATACTTCACGGAAGAGAAAATAAAAAGAAGATCATAAGATAGACACTCAATTATAAATTCCTCAACGTGTTGCATAGTTTTTTCTTCGCTAACTAGACCGGGATATTATCCTTCGCTTACGGCACAGCCCGCCGTTCCTTGTATACAACAATTACTCGGCTAATTTTGACCCGATTTACGAAACAATGAGATGGGTCGGTATACAGTAGACAGGTGCATCTGCTCGGTCCTCGCTCAATTTTAATTAATGATTATGTTCATATAGAGCGTCGCCTTAGGATAATCTAAGTATATCTAAGAGTAGTGGGATCGTTTTGTTTTCCTGTTTTTTTTTTGAGAAACTGAATTTGCGAAATTTTGGTCTCGGGCACTTTCTTCGATGACGTCATCACGCGAATGATATACATATACACGCGCGAAAGAATACGAGCAAAAAAAAAGGGGCTCGAGACTTTTATTGGTCCTGACTTGGCGCCCCTAACGTTTTTCGTTTGTTCCGCAGATTTTCATATGTTTTCATCCATCCGTAAAATTAGAATGTTATTCGCACAAGGTTGGTAGGTACGTACCCGAGATACGCTCAGGTATCATGCGAATATGAATTTCTCAAGAGTCGCATACCTACCTCTACTCGCGCTTTCCAAAGAAACAATTTATGGCGGAGTTAGGTCACAGCCCATGTACCGTACGCTTTTCGTCAAAGGTTTTCATTTTCACAAATTTATCGACATATTATATTTGAAGACAATTGAAATACAAGAATTTCAATTGTCTTCAAATCGATTCAAATTTCCCGCTCTACGATACATGCGACAATTTCAAATGGAACAAAAAAAATAAAAATGCAAGATATAGACGAGAAAAAAAAACTAGAGAATGATAAAAAGCGCAGAAAACGAAAAAACGGAAAAAATGGTGTGGATCTGGAAACAGAAAGCGTAGCTCTTTTTCGTCCGGGCGGTGTTCTGGAATAACAAGTAGTGGCTACATTTATTCGGGGGTGGGCGACCATTATCCTCCTCCTATACGAGTTCCGTCGGTGGTGGTGGTCCGGAATAGTTATGGTAGTGTTGGGTTTTCGTGGGCGAGGAGAAACACATAAAAAGCATATTCCGAGTAGGTCCTGCCAGGATACCAGGCCGCGGGACGCTGGGGTGGACCAAGCCAGTAATACATCAAACTGGATCGATAGCCTACAGACTTTGCTCCCACCCACTGTATACGCATCGCGTTTCTTCTCGTGCATTCGGGAAAAAAAAGAATAATATATATACCCTCCTCCGATAACAAGATTCGATCCCCTCCTTTTTCCATCTTCATCTACTGTCCTCATCGTTACGTCACAAAATAACTGATTAAGGAACGGTCAGAGCCTTTCTTTTTTTATCCGAAGACAAATCGGGCGGACGAACGAGTTTAGAAGCAGCGCGGAAGCCGCGGTCCCAAAGGTGACGTGCTTTGGGTAGGCTGGAGAGTAATTGAAGGGTCGAATCAACCCTTAGTACGTGATAAAACTTGCGAATCTCTATTACCTAAGGTAGCCACCGAGTGTCTGTTCAGTAGGTATTTCCGACGTCGCGTGGTATACGAGAAAATGCTGAGGGCGGGGGAGGCAAGATAAGGGCGGTTTTTCACGGTGGTATCGAACCTTCGGTCGCAGTTGAATTCGTTCCGCTACTATCCCTAAACGAAACGACTAATTGGGTCAGATTTGGGTTAGAAATGAAGCCCTTCAGGTCCGAGCTTTGATTGGCTCTGAATTCGAGCCACCCTAAAATCTGCAGGGTTCGACTGACCTCGCAAAAATGGCGGATGTGAGCCGAGGATAGAGAAGACGAAAACTTTTGTACGATTCTCAAAATTTCCACCATTTTCGACTTTAGATTGATCGCTATAAAACTCGAAATAAAATATGTCAATTTTGAAACCCTGCGAGACGGGACGGTAGAACGATGAAGGTCTCTTACCCGATGTGTAGCGTGTGATGTCTGGCCCAAAACTGGCGCCCTTCGACCCCCCGTGCGAAGGGGTTGCTCGCTGGCGTGACTCTCTCCCGTATCAGGTCGTGCGCCAGGTAGGGCCCAACCCAGACTGTGGGGATGTCAGCCACCGGGGCTTAGTGGTTAAAAGTGTTCCAGCGAACGGAGCATCCGGAAACGAAAAGGCAACGTAGCGTGATGGAATTTATGAAGAAAAAATTATTTCCGGAAAAATGTATGATAGAAAAGTTTTTGGAGAAATTTTCATGAGCTGGAAAATTAGTCTGAGTAATTTTTCGCCTTAGAGGAACCGAAAGAGCGTGAAAATCATCCTTTAGCTGGACACTTGAAGGGTGAAAAAAAAAATTCATTCATCCAAGTTGATGAAAGCGAGTCGATCCTCGGAGCACGTCCGTTCTCGACTTAGTTAGTACGCTTTTAATTATTACCCGGTCATTATAAAAGCTTGGAATTTCAACTGCTACTGAAAATTCAGACTTTCTGTGAATTTTCGTAGAAAATATTCAATATGCACAGTTTTTTTTAAATAAAAAATTGTATCAATGTTGTTATTTTCGCGAAAAAGCTCTACTAAAAATTCATAAAAAGTATATCATAAAATTATTTTCAACGATATATGTATAAATATGGTAGAGCAAAGTTTAATTTTGTGAAATAAAAAAGTGATCGTCTTTGTCCGATGGCAAATCTTCATCGAGTGGATCTCTTTTAGAATTTTGAAAAAGCCTAGTTTTCGTGTTATAAATTATTAACGGGGTTTTCATCGCCACGTGTGAGTAACGTTCCACGAAAGATTATTTGAAAAAAAATAAAAAAAAAAAAAACGTGAAGATTTGAAATACATACTGGGAATGTCGACGGGCTATTTAAATTTCTTGATAAATATTCAGTAGTAACTTCACCGTATATCTTGACTTTGGATTTTCTACCCTCCCTATAGCCATGCGAAGTTATTATAAAGCGAACGTGCGTCCCTGGTTTTGGCTATAGAGATATACCTATACATATATCGGTAGTTGTTCCCATATCTATGTATTCCTGTGCGTATAGTTTGAGAGAAAAAGCTAAAGAAAAAAACTAGGTATTCGAATGTATATGTAAAACCGATTGGAAAGAAATTTCAGTGGCACCGATTGCCTTGGCGCGATACCATTGGTCGCGTGGGTGGATGGTTTTGGGATGTATACCGGTATAGAGGAAAGGGGGGGCTGGTATTTCGCGCCATTGGGCATAGGTCAAGCGAAAGCCAATCCAGCCAAACTTTCAGATATATGATAAAAATTGAGTGGGGTTGTCCCTCAGCGCTTGGCGCGAGGGGAAATTTCTTACGTCCCTCTAAATCCCCGGGATAAGACCGACGCTCCGGGATGCGGGTGGAAAACCGGCGAGTCACTGTTCTCTGATTTAAAAAAACTGACAACAAGAGTATAAAATCAAAGAAAAGTCAAAAGGAAACGGCTATATCAACCGAATATATTCGCAGGGGTCTTCATCTGAAAGAATGCCTCATACTTTGAAAAAAATAATTTGATATTAGGTGAACGAGCTTTTCGCAAATCGTAACCCCAAAGATTCCGTACATGTGTCTATGCGGTACCTTATCGAAATTTAATTTTATACGCGGAGGCTAATCTCTCGGAGGTTCTCATTCGCTGGTTCAGTTTCCCCCCATCTGGTAGCTTTCTTAGTGTCTATGGAGAGCACGATGAGAACCACGAACGGCGTAGGGAATGAGAAAATGAAAGAAAAAAAAAAGCACAGCAAAAAAAAAAAAAAATTCAAAGTATGTTCTTATTGAAGGAGGAGAGAATACTCGGTAAGTTACCGACCTAAGAAATTTCCTTTGCAAGCTAAGAAAGATATTTTCGAAAAGACTTCGGTAAAGCCCGAGAAATCCGCGCCACGTATGATATCCCCAGGCTGTAAAATATTTGTCAGTCTTCTGTGTAACTTTTGGCGAAAAGAATTGTCGGAAAAATAGATTCTCTAACGCAGACGGTATCTTGCTTCGAAGTTTACCTCGACAGTGGACAAACTTTTGGTCAAGATCGATGAACCCTAAAACCTGGTTGTTAGTTCGCGATGAGTCTCCTGGGCGGTGATATACCCGGAGTTTCAGAGGGCTTCCTTTGTCGGTGCCGGTATCTGAAATTGGTCAAAATATACGCGTCGGGGATTCCCCATTTTTGTATTTGTTTGAAATTTTAATGTGCCCACGAACGACCTGGGCGGGGGTGGCTCTGTAAACTGCCGACCATTACCTTCGATTCGGAAATAAATTGCACCCCATAAACAGGCTGGTCCATAAGAATACATATGGCCAGCTTAGCAGCGAACGCTTGAAAAATGTAGCACTACCCGGGGTATTGATCAAATTTTAGAACTTTACTGACGCGGAGTCTATGTCCTACTGACTTTCCAAAACTGGAATAATCTCGACCGAAAATCGATTCCACGCGCCTTTATCATAAGCCTGACGATCTTCAATTGCAACTAATAGAACTACACAGTTGGAAACAATTTCAGTTTCTGAGGATTTTTCCCCTGATCTTGATGTTCCTGTTCAAGGCTTCGTTAGATCATCAAAATTGTGAATTGTTTGTGACATGTTGAATTTGACAGTCAAAAAATCTGAAATTGTGATCAAATTTTGTGTCCAGTATAAGAATATCATGGATTTCTTTTTAAAAATTACTTCTAGTAGATAATTGGCACATGCTTTACATTGACAGTTTGGAACTGATTAATGATAATGATAACAGATTGCAGTGCCAATTTTTTTTAGAAAACAAAAAACATTGACTACAGATTTGTCTAGTAAATACAATCTTTCAAATAATCAGAAGTACCTTCTGGAATGATGAAAGTGTGTAAAAATCACAGAAAAGAATAATTTTTCTTCACATAAAAATCGTGCAGGCGACATTCGGTTAATTCTAGGAGCGTAGGGTCGCGTGGATGTCTGTAAAGTAGGGACAGGGGACGCAGGTTTGTCCCGGGCACCCGGGCAGCAGTGGTTTTAAGATGGCGACTGTGTGGCGTAGATAAGGCCGATACTCCCTCAGTGTCCAAGGGACCGCGGACAAATGGGACGTCAGAAGAGGCGTAAATCAAAGACAGTTCGAAATTCGCGCGTCTCAGGCGCACCGCAGTCCCTGGGGGTAGTTTTTGCAAGAAAAAATAAAAGTAATGTCATTTTCAACAGGATTTTAGAGTTGATCGAGTACTGTCCTCGAAAAATTCAACCCTTTCGTTACGATCCTTACGGTTAAAAAATTTGAGCGGGTTAGAGTTACCAGTCCCAGGTAGTCGAAGGGAAGACCGTTACGTGAAAAAAGAAAAGAGAAAAGAGAAAAAAAAAACTGTTCGATATTTTAAATATTTGAATTAACCCCTTTTGTGCATCGGCGTATACCTGCGTCGCGCGTCGGTCTCGAAATCCGATGTGGTATATGCCTGCACCGCCTATTATTTCCCTCTTTTGCATCTGGCGGGTTCGGATATAATGTTTCCCCGCGTTAAATAAGGCCTCTATGTAAAATTATGTTAATGGATTATCCCCCGACCGACCCGATACCTCTTATGCAACCGATGGAATGAACGGCGAACGGGCAGGCATCCCCAAAAGCCCGAGGACTCAGGTACGAAAATCCTTTGAACTCGGTTTTCGAAATAGGTCGACGAGTCGGGGATGCGCAGCGTACGACAGATGGGGTTAAAATTGAGAAAAGGATTACAAGCCGAGGTTATCGATCGTTCAATTCGACGTTTTTAGTTTCCCCGAACCCCCTTCGGTCGTTCAATAAATACCTGAGGTACGTCGGTTGGGAATTAACGCTTTCCTATATTCATAAATGTACAGAAAAATAATTGACGAAAGTGAAATTAGAACTACGAGCTCGCCGCGTAGCCGGAATTGAAGTGGGCACATCCCCTTGAACCCGCACCCGCACCCCCGGATATCTTAGCACCCGAATGAAATTTCGAATCAACGATCTTTGGCATCTCGAGAGCTCTTCGATACGGACGAACGCCTGTAAAATTATCCGAGATCTTATTTAGCTGTGGGTTAAAACGGTTCTTGTAACTGATCGAAATCTGGATTGAACGTCAGTACCGTCTCCCTGCATCTTTTTTTTTTGGGTCAATGCGTTTTCGAGTACCGATTTTGGTCGTTGAATTATTTCAAGGACGGACCATTTTTTTCTTTTCGCCACGATAACATCGCTTTGAATTCACAATGAGTACGAGATTCGAAGATTAGATTTTGTCCGTTTTAAATTTCTTCCACACTTGAGTAACTCTGAACTTCAAGTTGACACTAGTTGAATCTGTGATTATGCGTCCTGCAGACACAATGGCTTCGTGCTAATTATGTTTAGTACGTGGCGAAAGGTCAGATCCCAGAGTCGATAGGAGACCCTGATGCGATTCGATAATACGAGAAGAGAAATGAAAACCGAAACATAGTAAAAAAAAAAGGTTTAATAATAGGAAGGATCCTTGAACAAGTGCAGAGGGTGAATCAGATATCGTTATTTGGTACATTACGCTCGTTTTTTTTTTTGCCGTCAATGTCAACCCGCACCGGTTCACTTCCTGCTATTTTGGTGTCGGTTTTCACGTTTTTTCACCCAAAATTTACCCCTGGTCTATTGTGAACTAGACACTTTTTTTTTTTTTTGAAAAGCACGTAATCCACCCCATGGGGTGAATTCAAACATTTCGACTTTATCTGTACAAAACAGGTTCGCTATGCGAACAGGAGCGGAGCAGGTACGTTGAAACCGATTTGACGCGATTTGGGGAAAAAAAGTTTCGAGGGAATCAGGTGCGCTTCCAGTCTTCACACCGGTTCTTTTGACGTTATCATAAATTGCCTGAGAATGCAAATAATTATTAATAACGACGTTGATGATTAAGATTAGAAAATAATTACCGCACCATAAGGGGCGAAAGATCATTTCTCATTGGCCAATTAATCAATTAGAAATTCTTAATTAAAGAACAGTTATAGAAAGAAAAAAAAGGGACCGTGTACCAGGTGTTGAAAGTGTGAATTGGTTACGCGTTTCATTCAGGAAATTGGAAACAGCGTCATCTGGGCCAACCCTTTGGCCCGACCAGTGAGACCACGACGTCACGAACCTTCGCAGCGGGGCAGAAATAAATTAAATTAATTTTTCTCCTTTCATTTTTTTTCCTTCTGCAACGGCACGCTGACGATGTAGATGCACAGCTACTGTACATTTCACACACGGATCGGACCCGTGTATTTGCATCTCAGGTAGCAAGCCTCGTATACAGTTACACGCGCAGGTATAAGAGCGAGTTCCGTTTTGCACGTACGAGTGCCATACCCAGGCTCGAAGGGAAAGGTAAATGAAAACTTTTCCTACGTCTTTTATTGTGCACTATTGCATAATGAGGGTTATGTAAAAAAACCCTTTTTATACCTGACCCCCACCAATAGGTCGCGGTTGCCTCAGGTAAGATTTTTTGGCCTATTCAAACCGTTTGGGACTCACACCTCTCACGAGATTCTCTCAACCTCCTCGTCAGTCCCAATTTGAACTTACTCCCGAGAAGATCATTTCGCTCTCTTATATCGTGATCAAGAAATGTCAAGATTTCGATTCCAAGATCCCCGACCACAAGTACAAAGTGTCACTAATTGATCGATCTTCGATAATTTCATAACTTGTTAATCTGGCAATCGAAACAAATAGACTATTCGTTAGAATAATTATTATAAATTGTTCGTTTAATTGTTTTATTATTCATCGAATAATCAGGACTCTACTTCGAGTCAGTTTCACGTTGGGTAATTTATTCATTTCGTGGCTGAGGTTGGCAATTTCAATTCTGACTATTCTCGACGCGATTCTTCTCCGAAATAATTTATTATAAATGCATAAACAATCAATTTTCGTACAACTGAAGAGATGATCTAGCCATTTCTATCACAGGTGAGTACAACTTTTTTCTACAGTAGTTCATTGAGACAGTAAAAAATGAAACAATCTTAAATTTGTCTATATCTATAAGTTTATTCATAATCTAGGTCGAATAGAAACATTTGAGGAATTCCGCAATAATTTTGATTACAAAAATACGTTCTCAAATTACTATATATAGTATAAAAACGTTCATACAGCGATTGTGACTTTTTCTACACACGAATTAGTCTAATATCGAATAATGAAAAAAGGTGATAAAAGTGTAAAATATTGGCGTAGCTTTCATTGCGGTGAATATGTGTAAGCGTATAGGGTATATATCGAACGCATCTCGCTTGGTCAGCAAGGGGTCGCCCCCCCTCTGTCCATCGGGCCAATAGGATCGGCGTATTTTTTTTTATCAATACGACGAAACGGGGGAGGCCGAAGGGGTTCGTACAAAATGGCGTGGTCTTCATCCCCCGAGCAAATAATACACATCGGCCGATATCATTACGAGGCAAAAATTGTTGTTGGAAATCGAAGTAGGGGTTCGTTTGTTCGATTTCTTCTTTTTTTTTTCTCTCTCTTCATATAACGTAGAATTCTTTCTCGCAAGAGATGAGGTGGCACAATTTTTCGATATAGACCCCCCGACAGTCGATAGACTAGAACCAGTATATATAACCGAGCTAACCCGCTGCAGGGTCCGCGACGAACTGATGAGTGTAAGAGAAAAAAAAGGAATAAAAAAAAAACGGTGTTGGCAGGAAAGGCGGGATGGAATGATCTTAAAATGATTTGATGGAATGATAAGAGACCGTGGTTTTCAATCTTATCTCGGATCATTTTTTCCGGCCAAGCCTACGGCACACTATATTCTCTAAGTAAATGATTCTCATCCTACGATAAAACAAATCTGTCCGATTCAGGCCACCGAGCTTCCGAGTTCCGAGAGGCCTCGAGCACTTTCCGGCGGACGCTCAAATTACTCTTCTACACACGTATTCTGGACAGTCTTTCCGAGTTTACCTGTCTTCAGTGAATTTGTTCAGGCAACAACGTGAGAGGAGAAGAATTTATGGAACTGATTCGCTTTTTTTCTTTTAATTTCATCGAATTCTTACATATTCGAGTACGTCTGTCCCGAGCAGGAGCCGACCTCGTTCCAGTTAGAATGTCTAAATATATTTTCCGGGGTGTCAGTCGGTGTACGCTGCAGGCGAATCGAGAAATCGTATCAGGAAGTTGAACCTGGCGAAGCAATCCTCGCCCGAAGACGTAGACGCGACGGAGTCCGCGAAGATAGCGTCCATTAGCATGTTTGCTCTGCGTGAGGCTCGGCCTAAGTGGTGTTTTGTGCTCCGCTATTCGAATCCGGGTCCTCTATGCCTCGATTTCATCCCTTAGAAAAACTCATACCAAAATATGTGTGTAATATATTACAAGAGACCCGGCGAGTCGTGCGTCAAACTCTTCTATCGACACTCGCGGGTTCGCCGGAACTCACCTCCGGCGTGACCAAAAATTTTTCGACGCGTGTCCCGAATTAGGGGATGAAATTCGAACCGGAAACGGGTGGCACGTGGTCAAGCAGTGTCAAAACTAGTTTTTCACGTTCAAATGTCTTGTTCTCGGGGTCCTACGGCATCCTTCGGGGTCCTCAGGGGTCGCAGAGGTCGTTCAGGTACTCGGACCCCTTCCGGGTCAAAAACTTCACGGGTTGACCGCCCGAAGACGGTCTGGGGCCGGCAGCGCGAAGTGTGTCGTGTGAATTTGGATGAGGTTTTTTTTATTTTGTATATTACGAGTGGTCCATGTCGCGTCCCTCACGATCCCGAGAGTAGCATCTCATGGGAGCTCGAAAGCGTTCAAAAATTGAAGGTTACGACGGAGCTGAGAGAGACGTGAAACTGAAAACTGCATCGGAAGTGACCAGGGGATGAGATCCGGGCTCCCCGAGGGACAAGGGGCGCGGAAACCGAGTTTAAATTCAAATTCAAACTGATGAATAAGTTTTTTGATTCCACTGGCTCGCGGAACATCGGGATATCCGCCATTTTTGTTCGGGGATTCTGGGCATATGCTCAGTTTGAGGAATATCGTAATGTATCCCCTTACGCGAGCGAGGGTAACATCCGCGACACTGAATTAGGGTCGAAGCGATGCGGATACCTGGTTTTAACCCTTTTCCCGGCCTAGTTTCCAATCGAACGCGTTTTTTGGTAATAATTTTCAATTTTATTTTAGTCATATTATTTCCGCTGGTTTTCTTTGTTGCCGTTACGTCGAAGCATAACGGTATACGCAAAGGGAGCAAGAGAGCAAGGGGTGAAGCCAATAAAAAAAAAAACAGCGAAAGTTTGTTCATTCAAGAAGTATTTGCCAGAGAATAGAAAGAGGGAAAAAAATAAGTGATCGAAAATAAGAAAGACAAAAAAATTGGGGAGGAGACCGAAGGCCAAGAAATGGATTTCTAGGCATGGGCGAATCGCACGAAAAAAAAACAGGCTCGTTATTTCGCGTCTGTCCTTCAATTCTTTTTATCCTACACTTTCACTAATTTTTTTTTTCTGAAATCACGGTTCTATTTCTTTTTTGGATTCGTTGAAATTTTGATAATTCTTGCCTGCAGGCTGAGAAACGCTGAAAAGTATCTCATCACGCTAAAAGATGTTGTTCAGACGTCTGTGTAGAGGAAAAAAAATCCGATAGAGAGAAAAAGAAAGAGAGGGAGAAAAAAAACGGAACCCCGAATCGGAACTGACACTAAATCATTAATTTAGTTGCCCCGTTTTTTTACAGGTAGTGAAACCCTTTTCCCGTGCAGGTATGCTTCTTTTGTACTTCCGTTTGGGATCGGAAAAAAAAATAAATTCTCCCCTCTAGGAGTATGAGAGAAGAAGTAGAGAAGAGAAAGAAATAAAAAAAAAAAACACTCCGCACTGTCATATTGGGGACTAATATATTTTTGATCGATACCGTCTCTTCCGAAATATATATTGGGCCCCGTTTCCCACGAGAGAAGAGAAAAAAAAACCGTTGTCCAAACAAACACACCCATAGTACGTGACTTTTGAAAAATTCAAAGGCTGAAACTATAATCGACAAGTTCAGATATTATACCTGCGTTCAGGGGGCTTTGAAAATAAAACGGAAGCTAATAAACAAAATATTTGAAGAGTACCATATGAAGCTGATAATAAAAGAAAGTAAAGTATTCTGCAGAAGCTCGAGAGTCGAGTATGAAGATATGAAACTTAGTGGCTCGTTGGAATTTTTGTAAAAAACATGTTAAAGTAAAATGAAGAAAGTTGAAAAAAAAACAGGCTTCTCGGAATTTGATATTAAAAATTTGTCATATTGTGTCAATATAGGAATTCCAGAGATGTATATCAATTTTTTTTTCAACGTCTGCGAATCTCTTTATCGAATGCCAGAAAAATCCTACTCGGCCTCTGGCACATGTCTCTGAACTTAACCTTCAAGCCTGTATTCCGAAATTAATTATAAACGAGTCTTTGTGATGATCAAGTGTAACAAAGCCACCGCGTAGACTCGACGAACACTTCGGAGAGAATAACCGTGTGATTTTGATTAATGAGTGGAAAATAGGTGACGCGAGTTGTTAGTAAGAAAATCTATCAAGACTGAATTATGACAGAGTCCCGAGTTTGTGCCGATGAATTTATTCGTAATGATTCATAAGGAGGCATAACAGCTTGATGCCGAGTGCTTATGCTAGCTGAAGATACCGAATTAGCATTTGAACAGCTCCGCATCGTCGCGCCTGGTGTATTCGCACCGGCCGCAGGCCTTGGGGAAATGAACTAATTTTCCTTGAAAAAGCCCGGGTTCAGTATTCTGTGGAGTAGCAAAGCTGAAAGTGAAAATCACAAAATCGGCTTTGGTTCACATGAAACGAAAAAACCAAAATCCCCAATGTAATCCCTCTTTTCAACCCCATTTTTTTCGCGCACGACACCCTTCACAGAATTTTAAGGGTTAAAAATCCGCACTCGACTCGACAATACATTAAGGCAGCTATACTCCCGATGCTGCGACGAGATCGTCCCTTTTTGAGTTACGCTTTCCCAATCGCTCTCGCTATACCTCCTACCTAGAAAACGAAAATAAATAATAAAATAAATGACAGTTCCCGAACTGTTTTGGCTTTTCGAGCGCGACGACCCCATTGTCAAGATTTTTTTTCTTCATCCCCCATCGCAGATAGAAAGCCGTGGCTCCTCTTTACACTGCTACAAATTTATTTAATGTTTATGGCTTTTGGTCATGTATCGGTTAGAATACATACTATATATATATTTTTTTTCAAATTAATTATCAGCCATTCACATCTGCTCACCTGGGATTTTTGAGCCCTAAATTTCAATTGAATTGATGATTATAACAAGAACAATAACGATAATAATTACTCTAAAATGTCAAATTGAAAATATGTATCGGGTGACATGATCAAATTTTATATCGATTGGGTATCGGAGGATAAGTTCTCCCAATACGGTCGTTGAGCGACCCTTTCTTCCCTTACTTTTGGTTCTTCCCTTTTCTCAATTTCTCTCTGGGCGACTCCGAGCTCGGCTCGACTGGTTCAGGATTTTTCCCCTTTTCCATGGAATTAGGGAATTTTAAAATTTAGAGGGGGAATGCCCACTGGACCGAACTAACTTTAGAATTTATTGCCAATTTTTTTTAAAGGCTTTAGATTTATTTCCAATTTCTCGGCTGATCTTTTCAATATATAGGGGTGCGCGGACCGACATCAGAGTTTCTCTATACAAACATATGAACATATTACTCGCTTTCGTTATAATTGATCTGTCATTCACCATGACTCCCTACGTTTGTCACGATGATTGCTATTTTCTCCTAACTACTTTCAGAATTTGTCAGTTCCAAAAATTCAACGTACGATACACGCGGCTCGAACCAGTCAGGCGCGAGGAACCAGAACCTCGCAAACTAACGTCGAAGATATCAACTCAAAGCAAATATAACTCGCGGTGCATTCCGACTGACTGATCGTCAACTCTGTCAATCAATAATTTCGATGAACCGTAGTTACGCAAATGACAATAATTTTTTCTCCAATCTTTCAATAAATGTCCGCTGATTGATAATTTGCAAAATCAACTTTTTTTTCGTCAATGATCGTTAGACGGGCGTGTTTTGAGTTAGAATGTAGCCAAAGCCCGGTGTAGATGTTGGTGGGGGCGGCCTCTAATCGATCGCTGGTGTCCACCCTTATCAGGGGTCGGGGTTGGGGTCGAGGCTCCGGTCGGGGATCCGAGGGTGGCAGCCGGGGTGGGGTAGACTAGGCTGCTTTGCATGGCCGGCAAACCCCACACCGACACCCACACCCAGACCCAGACCTCCCTCGGGCCGTGGCGAAAACCAACCCTTAAAATAGGGGGTGAGACCTTGGCCATTGTTGCCAGATGCCCTACGCATTTGCATTTTCTCGCGGTTTCTTTGAAAAATGAATCAGTCGGCTAGCTGCCTCCGAAACTCGGGATTAGGTTGGGATTAGGTCGGGTTACCCAGAGTCCGACCGTGGGGCCACAACTGTGATACAAAAAACAGGAGCCGTCTAAATTCGACTAGCCCGGGATCCTGACCCTCTAGGACAATGAGAGAATGTATTTGAATTTTCGTTCAGTCTTTAAGACAAAAAGAAAAACTGGCAACGAGGTATCTTTCGCACTGGTTTGATTAGACTGCGTTAACAATTCACGCCGACATTCAAATATTGATACGGTCATGAAACGCGGTTAACGGCACCGGCAAGATCGATAAAGAGATTCAATTTTACACCCAGGAAATGTCTATGGATGTAAAATTGAACAGGGATGAGGAGATCATGGAGCGTGTTTCATTGTGTGATATAATTGTAACGATCGAAGCGAGTTTAAAGCTGACAATATTCGGATTCGTTGATTCTTGACTGAGGGAAAAAAAAATTTGTTGATCAAGTTTCTCACCAGCTGTTCACGGTTATCGATAATTTGTACAGCAAGTCGTACAGAGAAAAGAATCTCCTCAGGTTTGGCGTCAGGTCAAATATACCCAGCAGCTCCATCTGTATTTGGACACTTCTTGTTTGAATGTGGCTTGAAATCTACATTTACTCGAAGACGGTGACTCCGTATTGGCACAAGACTTACGAGCGTGGCTATAGCACTTTGAGAACTTGTGCATACCGTGAATATCGGGTTGGATCCTCTTTTTTCTTCTTCAAGACCTTATTCAATTTGCAGCAAAACTTAATCGGTGCTGGTAAAACTTTTTTATTTTCAGATTGAAGCGAGATCGTTTTTTTTACGATAGAAGAAAAAAATGAGACTGAAAAAAAAGCAACGATTATTTTTCCCAGGTTTTGAAAGCTTGAGAATAATTGTAATGGATATCACTTACACGCTCCACGACCGCTAGGTCTGTAACAGTGATAGATTCCGGGTCTGGAAAATTTAATGGAAAAATCCCAAGTGTCAGGTACAGGCACGGTAGCGATATGTCAGGCCATTCACGACTCAAGCGCTTTCCCTCGGCGAAAAAAAAAGAAAAAAAGACGAAATGAAAAGAGAAGAGTGACAGAGAAATAACTGAAACACACTCGTGGACTCTCAGAAATAACTATAGTTCAAATTTCAACAGTGTAAATTGCAAAAAAATGTCACAAGGTGTAAAGAAATTCAAATTTCCATAATGTATCGAATTTCAGTGAAATCGATACGACTAGTGATTTGGTATTGAGGTCAGAGAACGTGCGTGAAAAAGAATGACAATAAGCATCAGTATTCCAGGTGTTTGTTCTCGTTAAGTGACTTATAAATATTCAGAAAAACGTCGAGTCCGATGATCATGTCGATGTTGGGTACATTCTCCAGTGTAATAGGGCCTTGGTAATATGCAACCCTCAGAGTATATCTGAGGGTCGGTACAAACGATTCCCGTGACATCTGCCAAGGGTTCGGAACTTTGTTAAGGGTTGATTTTCCCCTGGATTGTCAGGTCGGTACTGCAGGGCGAAATATCCGGTGAGTGTTAAGTCAGGAGTCCCTGTCTATTACTCGGGACTCGGGGACTCGGGGACTGGAGGGATCTATATATGCGGCTACAAGGGGTGAACAAAACTCCTCCAGGTAGGCTCTTTTTCCCCCCGACCCCCACCATTATCCCCTAGGGGATGCAGAAACTTTGTGTTACGGAGTGTACAAGACTGAAATAAGGGAGGGGATTCAGCGGGGGACAGTCCGGAATAAAAACAGCTAAAGATAAAATGGAAGTCTATGTAGAACAGATAAGCACCACGTTAAAAACTAAAAATTTGCATTTGAATTCAGTGTATCAAAAAACAGATAAGAATTGGCTAAATTCAAACAACTTTTTTTTCATCTTGTCTAATTATTCTATGAATATATGTTTTCAATTGATTGATTTGGATTTTTAATTACAGTGAATAATTATTGATTATTATTAGAATTGGTTAAATTCAAACCACATTTTTTTCATCTTTTCTATTAATTCTATATGAATATATATTTTCAATTGATTGATTTGGATTTTCGATTACAGTGAATAATTATTGATTATTATTAGAATTGGTTAAATTCAAACAAAATTTTTTTCATCTTCTCTAATTATTCTATGAATATATATTTTCAATTGATTGATTTGGATTTTCAATTACAGTGAATAATCGAAAGCTTGTCTGATTGGTGCGTTTAGTAGAGTAACTTGAACTAATTGGAACATCTTTCTCTCTTCTTTGTTGAAAGTAAAAGATTTCGGATCTTACAGTCAATTGAATTTCAGTGTTTTTTGAACGCGAACGTCATGACTTTGTGATGTTTAATCCACCGTATAAGCTATAATAATTGTTCAACTATTAAATTTGAAAAAAAAAACGACCTATAATCTTCCTTCGTAAAATATATTGAAATAAATAATTGTCATAAAAAAAGAGGATATTGACAAATTCTACACACAATCAGCATTCCTATAAGAATTAAAAGTAAATTTTAACAAAAAAAAAAAAAAAATCCTCAGCATCAGAATTTAGACTCAAGTCAAGTTTGCAAAAATTCTGCATGATAATGAAGGACTTGAAATGTTCATTTCTCTTTCCATCCGCATTTTCACATCGAAGTTGTTGCAAAAAATAATTTTATAATCGTAAACTGTAAGAATCGTATTAATTTTGTGAGGTTTAGGGTAAAACGCATTCAGTACTCTGTAACTTTGAGCAAATACTCGTCGATTATCGTCGTATTTCTGGTATACAGTATAACGTTAAACTCCGGTATAGGTAGAGGCGGATAGTAGTGAGGATAACGGGAAGTAAGGGAAGCGGAGAGAAGGAGAGAAGGAGAGTCCCTCCAGGCTCCGGGCTCTAGGTTCCAGGTACACTCTAGTTCACCTAACCGAATTAGGAACGTCGGGATATTGCGGAACGCCTTCGTGCAATTGTTTTAAGTCGACATCTCCGCTGGTTACTGCGCCCTGTCGGCCAAAACCCCGACCAGCGGACATTCGATTTGAACTAAACTATTAGACAACGAATCGAGTTATCGGAATATGTACAGCGCGCGACCATTTCGCACGGTATATTACGTGTCCCGAATTTACAACGATTATCCTGCACGTTATATAATTACTAATTACGACCCATTCTGCAACCCGACGAAGATCAGCGTTACTATAATCGCACTGTCTGAAGGGTCGCGTTTTATTTTACTCCTCGCACCTATACATAATTTAAAACTTTTCGCCACGCTGGTCGGGCATAAAAAAAGCTTGAAAAAAATTGAGATCTCACAGGGAATTTGTTTATTTTAAGGAACTGGCCAAATAAATTTGCAAATTTAATCTAAAATGTACCATCGATATAAATTCTCAATAAAAAAATTCCAATGTATTGAAGTATTTTCTGATTCATCAGTCAGTTTTTTTTCCTATTCTTGTAATTAGGCAAAAGTGCCGTAAAAGAAAAAGAAATTAACGGCTAAATGAAATTTTGCTTTTGTCATTCGGTAATTGAACCCAAAAAGAGAAGCAAAAAGTATTCGAAAGCAAAAATCTTCATGCTCGATAATCATCAGTTTCTTGAAAAAGGACAAACATTTCAGGGGTTCGGGGTAAAAAGGGGGTGCAGTATTTCGCGAAAATTAGGAAATAAAATGACACAGATGTCATTTGTACTGTGTCATCATCCGTGTCATTTAGTTCGAAAATTTGTAATTCTTGGAAATATAAATGTTCAAATCATCCATATAACAACGAGTTTAATTGACTTTAAATTCAAAAGTTCAATGTATTCGATGTAAGTAATTGAAAATTGAAATAATTATCTCGTCGAAGGTGACTGTATACAACGTCGATCCGTTCTACGTTCCAAAATGTTCGTATAAAGGGTATCGTTCTCTTATTACAGGGGATGACGTAGCCGGCATAGGCATTCGGGTCCCTTAATTTCCTCTAACGACCAAAGTTTTTTGGTGTCCGAGTCCCGAGTCCGGGTCTGCGTTATCATAAATTCAAAATGGCGGTGATCCTTTGGGGGCGAAAACAAAAGCCACTAGGGCCGAGCCGAGGCTCGAGGGTTTCGGGAGGACGAGAACGTGGACGAGGACTACGTTCCACGGACGGTCGCGGTGGTGCGGGTGTAGGATTCGAGCCGGGAAACTGCGACGAGGGATGCCAACGACGGTCGGAGATCGGGGATCGGGGAGCGGGGGGAAAACGCAACCCTTCTGCCTGGCTCGGGGGCTGCCCACCCGCCCGCCGAAACACCGAAAATGGCGGACCCAATTAAGAGGACTCGGAGCGCGCGTTGCGGCCAGGCTATTATTATATTTATGCCCACTCGCGGACCGAGTCGCGGGCACCACGCGATAAACCCGAAAGAGAAAGAGTTTACGCTCGGGAAGCAACCCGCTCTGAATTGCCCTCAACGAGTTATACACCGCGAAGTTGGGACGGCTATGTTTGCCCGTGCACTTTACGCTCGCGTATAGCCTCCGTATATTTCGCAAATAGCGATGTATGTGTGGATTTCTGCACGTGCAAAC
The DNA here is from genome assembly GCA_018420115.1 of Euura saliciscinereae. NCBI lineage: Eukaryota > Metazoa > Arthropoda > Insecta > Hymenoptera > Tenthredinidae > Euura > Euura saliciscinereae. Next base: position 25,257 of record JAFFZH010015786.1, on the reverse strand, counting down.
TCCGTGCACTGTTATTTACTCATACATATATTGGCTCGTACAGAGGCGATATACCCACCCGCGGGTCCCTCTCGTTCGAACGACTTAGCGTTCGGGTACTTCGGCTCGTAACCGACGCGAAGCGCCGCCTCGAATACGAATCGTTAATGGCGTCGGTGGTGTCTTTACTCCTGTCTCAAACACGCATGTGTATGCATACAGGTTCCAGTCTAGGCTGGATGAGGATCCCGCGATTATTGTCTTCCGATATGACGATCTTCAAACTTTTATAACACCGAAGAACATGCGGATTGGATCAAACAGAAACTCATTCGAGAGGCTGGTTGCCAATCAGAATTCATATAAATAGGGTGGAAAAAAAAATTGCAGAAATTTAAGCGAAATCGTGACCATCTGCATAGTGGAAAAATTTATTTGGTCCAAGTTCCCTATTATAGAATGAATAAATTCCCTGTGTAATTTCCATTTTGTTCCTTCGAATTCACTGAAATTTTAGTCTTGTTAACGTCGTATACAGACCAGCTGGTAGAAAAATGAGGTTTTTGATATATTTTCATACTTTCCATCAGCTTTTGGCATTTTAAACGAGTTCTTGATCAACCTGACATGACGTCGATAAAATTCAATCTCCCTCTCCTAAGAGCGAAAAGACTCTGGTAATTGCGGGTTCCACATTCATGCCAGTATGTCGTCAGAAAGTAGAAAAAAAAGAGTCCATCATTCTAGAATCAAAATCTTAAGAAAATTGACATACTTTGAGGCAAAAGTATCGCCTCTATGTCAAGATCACTGCCATGATAATACAGGGAGGAAATCACGCAATAAAGAGCATTAGAAATGTATGTACGAAAACACATCTCACGATGCAGGGATTTTGAACGTGAGAAATAACCGCGTCGTTTGTCTCTCGTCTCTTGGACGGGCTGTGGCTGACTGAGCAGTGCTCGCACTACTGGCAACGTGTCTTCATTCAGAATCCAGTATAGTGGCTTTCCTTGACTTGCCGTTTCTAAGCTGTTACATCGACGTGCCAAAATATGTCCGTTACAGTGAATGAAACTCGGTTTGAGTTGTTATCGAAATGAATAAGCACGTCGGTAGTGCATGCTACAAGTATTCTTCAGTCTGCATATATGCCCCTGAAGTGGATCTAACCGATGAATGGGGCGCGGGCGCATCCAGCATTTGTGTAACTATATGGAGTATTCAAATTTTCGAGTCAGTTTTATATCGTCCTTTTACTTCTCATCCCGAATCATGGCGCTTTTGACGGGTCTACACTCGGTACGGTGTATTCAGCGAGTCGTGTTTCGTAGCAAATGACGGCGAAACGGGTTGCTTGAAAAATGAATTCTAGATTATCATCTTGGTACGCGGTATATTACCGGTCTTCCGGTAAAAAAAATTGCCCCAAGTCACTGCACGAATCGCTTCCACTCGATCATTTAAATTTTCGAAAAGAAAAGGAGTATCGCGTGAACCACCCCGTTCTTCACGCCTGAACCGCGTTGCTTACTGCGGGACAGGTTTAGGGTTTTACCCCATTTACTGGCGAGGGACCAGCCACCTACGCCGTCGGGGTTGTTGTATTATTAATTTTCCCTTGGTCCGTGAACTTAGGAGTTTCGGGGATGGCTAGATCCTGCGAATCCTTGGGGCAGATTTCGAGAAATTGGATGATTTTTGAGTTCGGTTGTAATCTAAGGATGGAATTAGTCAGGATCCCGGTTACCGGTTGGCATCCACGGATCTGCGTCAGCCTCGAGTTCTTCAGACTTCAAAAGCTTGAGGTACAAAGGAGCGGATATTGAATCTGGACGTTTATGAATCTTGTTAAACTTTGTAAGATTTATTCACGGGCTTGGGAGACGCGCATTTATAAAATTCAAAGACCAAATTGTACCCCAAAATCTCCTCTGACGGGGTTATATTTTTTAAGATTTATTGGAAATTGGAAAATGGCAGAAAATTTGACGTTTCCAGAACACTGCGTCGTATCGATCTCAGCTTCTGTGGGCGTTGCTATGAGATGGACCCTTACAGCTGGAGATCCGAGTGTCGCCAGGCTACCCCCTAACCCCCCCCCCCCCCCCCCCCCCATCCCCCTCCTGGTACACCCCAGTTCCACCGCCCACCTACGGTTATTACTTTTGCAAATATACAAGATATCATATTCCCAACTTTATTCGTCGTGAGTTCTCTGAAATTGTCCGGTAATGTGATTTCAAAAGCAATCGACCGTCCCGCAGTACCAGCAGTGTAACTGACAACCGCGTACCCTCTACTCTCTGACTACAACATTTCTAACAACGAGAAAAATAATCTTTGGTTCCCCCCCTTGAAAATTACTCCCAACAACCTGATCATTTTCATTTTCATAAATCACCTTCTCATCTAGTGTTCCGAAAGATTTACCAGTGGAGAGATTCTGTACGGACCAAACTGGACAAACGAGACGAGAGTTTAACCTCCGACAGGTAGGTTCATCACCTGTGATGATGCTGGACCTCTGGACCCCGTGTAACTGGTATTGAAATATCTCTGACCTCGATGTCAGACCGGTGGGGTAAAAATTTACGAGGACGAGATATTGGTCTTGTTGTTCGGGGGGTTGGTAGGAAAAACAAAAATGAGAATGAGAATAAAGGAAGAAAGGAAAGGAATATAATATATGTATATAAAAAAAAATATGAAAACACGGTATCCGGAACCCATACGAATTATCGCAAAGTTTTTGCCGAGTTTTCGGCCTCTCGCCGGAAGAGAGTGGTTTGGGTCGTCTTCGTAGGACCGGTGGATATCGTCGTTTTTCTCGGCGTGGCTAGCCAGGCGTTTTGTCATGCATGGACGATGTCGATATGTGTACACTCCCTCGAGCAAGCGACTTCCATCTTCAACCACCCCCCTCAAAGTCCCGAGTCGGTATCTAACCTCCTCTTACCTCAACCCACCCTCGCACACTGTTATACCTATACCCTACTCCTACGGGTGAGAGGAATTGTTATTATTCGATACGCCAAGGAGCGAAGGTGAAGGAGAGCGAATCTCGAGCCTAATTACGTACCACGAGTAATAAAAGTAAAGAATCAGAAGAAATTTCTCATAATTAGAGGCACGATTCGCAGGGGAGATTAATAATTAACCAAGACACAAGAATCGTGGAAATGAATGTTTAGTCGCCTATATTGCAGGGGGAGTTTTAATTGCTGCAAGCAACATGCGATTTATTACTCAATGTGAGTATTACGAGGTGACGATGAATGTAATAAGTAACGAGACTATTTTTAGAGTTGGGCATCACTGGGACAAATTTGTCTACAGGGCGATTGTGGTCAGTCGTATATGGGGCGCGGGGAATACCAGCTCATCTGGTTTTTATGTCCGGTTTTTCGTGAACTCTACCCCAGAATTGGGGCTGTGCCTGTCAACACAGAGGTACGCGCCCAAAATGATATATGTTGTGCCACCGCTAATGTTATTCGACAACAATTTATACTCGTACTTTTGCGATACCATCTATTTTGAGAGCTGAATAAATATGTACACCTCTGCGGACTGTTTATATTTTGATCAATCGAGGCTCACCTCAAGATCTCGGACTGTAACTACATCTTTTTTTTTTGTTAACACACAACTCCTGAGGGCGTGATTAATTGAGAAATGTAGCAACGGTCTAGACATCAAACAGAAATTAATTCCCTCCAGTTGTATCAATGTTTAAACATCCCCTGAAAAATTCAATTGGAATTAAAAAACTGCACTTTGAATGTTTTGTGTCTATAAAACTGTTTCATTTCGCTGTAAATTTTTTTTCTTTTGTTACAGGGTCTCGTTTTACGCGGTGATCGAGAAGCAACTGCTTTGATATTTGCAAGCCTGCCGATCATTCAAGCGGGTTAATTCAATGGAATTTGTGTAATCAATCTAGGACGATCTATATTTAATGGTCTCATTCGATTTTTAGATAATTTTGGAATCGTGAGGCAAGATTGTACGACGTGAATAAATAAACGAACTGTTTCAGGCTTCCTCTGATTACCAAACCCGATCGAGATCGCTTAATAAACAGATGATTATGTGTTCCTGATTATTCATTTCATTTCGTACTTGTGATTGTGTTAATCATTCTACACACAGGTTGTAACTACGAAAGAAGATTCTTCAACCCGTTTCCATTTTCAACACAACCTCGACAAGCGAAGGGGTAATTTATTACTTATTATCGAGCCAACACCACGTTTAGGCAGTTACGATTTCGACCGATCCATTAGCCCCGCCATAAACAGATACCCCCGAAATAGAGCGTCAAATCTGATAATACCAAATGTTCCCTGCGTGTAATTTGCATTCTCGGATCGTTCTCGAGCCAACCTACACGCACCCACGCACAGCTACACGGAGAAATTGAGTAGCTGTCAATAAATAAATCGCACGACTGTTGCATAGCTGAACAAAAATATCTCGTGCAGAAATGTGTTGGATGGTCTCGATCCTTTCAAGGCTCCGAGATTCACTATGTTGAGGAATCTTTGATATCAAATTTCTGTAAGTTCCAATACTTTCTCACCACGACCCAACCGAGGCCCGATCAGGATCTTCCGAGGATAAAACGTCACGTGCTTCATCTCGGTCTCTATAAAAATCAGGACCAGATTGACAGAAGGATTTCTCCACGGTGTGATAACATGTCCCGATGATCATTCGAGTGGTGAAATGACGCGGTGATTCGTCAAAATTCGGCAAGTTAGATTTCAGTTTTGAGGCTCTTGATCAAAATGCAAGTTCCGCACGGTGGTATCCTTCCAGGGTGGAATACTCGGAATTACGAATTACTTGTTCGAGAGTCCAGACTAAAGGGTGAGTAAAATGGCCGCCGGCGAGGGGCTAGTGGGTGGCGGTGGTGGGGGTGGTAGCCACAACCCCTTAAGGGTCGAACCCTTGCACCACTACAAGCCGAGTCCAAAAGCACGACCCCGCTCTCCTCTCGCCCCCTTCGCCCTCCACCCTTTCTCTCTCTCGCCCCCGTCCTCGTCCTCGTCGACATCCCCATCCCACCTACGTAGCTGAACAACCTTTATATCTATACATAGGTATATACCTACTCGGCGTTGCTTTACTACGACCTCGAGTACAGAGCGCGTTTGTTGGAAAGGGTATGTGCGGCTATGTATAGCAGCCGAGGTGGCGCGGGCTACAACTACGGAAGGTATAACACGGACGGGGTGAGGCAGGACCGCTACCCTTTCCGCAGAGGAGTGCGTTCCGGGTGGGTAGAAGGAAGGAATTTTAGCGAGAGCGGTGGCTAGCTTCACCCTTAAAATACACGGCATGCGAAAACGGCGAATAAAGGCCAGTCTACCCACACGTGTATTTGTGTAAGATGAACACCGCGGCAGAGTGGCAGAAATACCAGCCACAGCTGGAATTAGAATTTCCAACCAACACTAGCCCTTGGCGGTGAAGGAATTTTAGAAATATTGATTGTGCACGCGAACGATTTTCACCCCGTCAAAAATCTCCGTTAGAGCTACGCAACTCTGAATTTTCAACGTAAAACGTTACGTGCTTTTGTTTTCGACGTTATAGGTACCAAGGACGTGGAATTCGAGCCCCAGGATTCTCTCTCCTCGAGATCGTAATATCGCTGGCGGGGAGGATCGTTTCAGGCTCGAGAAGTCCTCGACTCGCAAAAGCCGTTTTGATGAATTTCTTATTCTGCGTCAGATCGATTACTCGGGCGTGAGGTGACAATTGGATGATGCCGCGGCAGAAAGGGGTTTCGGGGTTTCTGAGGGGCTGATGCGCTGATGAGCTGATGCTTCGAACCTCAAGGAGCTTACTTTACGGGCGGTCTTCTCTATACCTCGACGTTCCGAGTATACTCGGGGTCGCGTTGCCTTGACCCCGGGTACTCAGGCCACGGAAGATCGAGGAACGGTCTCAATCGAACCCCTCCTTCACGGGAAGCTGAACTCGGGGCAATGTTTAAGCAGCTATTTCACGGAATCTCGCCAAAACCACATCGGCAGTGGATGACGATGACTGTAGACGATGTCGACTGCGAAAAATGTTGTTTGAGGTAAAGGGATGCGCTTGCGTGAACAAACCCTGCCCTGTCTAGGGTACAACTAATCCACTCAATTAATCTATCCCTATCGTAGGACCGCTGGTACAGGGACTCTGACCACATGATACTTCCGGTGAGCGGTAGAGACACGGCCGAGGCGATTTATTTTTTGAGTCAAGTAGTACGGATTGGATCGAGTCGGGGATGAATCAAAGAGCGTAATTAGAGGAAAATGTGGTCTGCTAGGTCCGCGTGGTCGGCGTGGTCGGTCCGCCATGGCATGTCTCCGTGGTGGCGGTCGCCTCGGTCAATACCCACCGGACAAGATGGCCGCCGCCCACTCCAACACAAACTCAAAGTTACATACATTTATGTACTCAAATGTGTAACCCACCCCCGAAGCTCTCCGCACCGTGGGAGTTAGTTGCCTTCGACCCTCCCGACGCCGAGTTCCTCGAGCCACCCTCACCTTATTCCCTCACTTCGTCGGTCTCCCTCAGCCGTGTTCCTCAACACGGACATGGAACTTCATCATTATTAGGCATTAGTCGCTGGTTGCGCGCAACGCACACGCACTGATTGCAACCCGGGGGAAGGGGGAGGGAGAGAGAGAGATCTCCTTGTCTGAAAATTTATGTACGTGTGAAGAGGTCTCGTGCATATGTGCGTTTTACTCTTTGCGAGTGGGTAGGTACGCGTCGCCTCGCAAAACCGCGTATTTTACTTATCCCAGGGAGTTTAAGTTCTGCAAAGTTTCTCGCAAACCGACTTCTCGTGGCTTTTAAGCTCTTTTCTTTTGTTTTACGCTCAGCTAGGGGCGATTTGTATGACGACATACACCACACGCATGGCCACGCGAAATCCTTTTAACGGTAATTATTATAGATTGCTAACGGTAAAGTGGTAATTACCATTATCTCGAATACTCTCAACGATGTAAGAAAATATTTCTGCAATTAAAAGTCGCAGACGCACGTCATGGGATGAGAACGATTCTGTCATCTGGAAGAATAATCGTGCAGCTGCATGAGTATGGAAAAAATAATACCAAAAATAAAACAAAAAAAAATGGGTTCCTCAACGGACTTACGTCCTCGACGCATTTGTTTTCACGCGTGGACTCGTATCGGGGTATTTTTCGATTGGTCAGTCGGAAGGGGTGGAGAAGGGACGGCTGTCATTGGTCAATGCCACCCTCGCACGTAGGCGAATGCTGACCGTTTGGGGATGAGCGACGAGGACCCTCCAGGCGGTTGGGGGTGGTCAACGGTCGGACTAGAAGAGTCTCGCTTCGAAATTTTGCTGTTTGTTTAAGCACGATGTTTGTTTAAGCACGTTAATTGAGCGCGTTGGGATAATTGTTTGCAGTATTTCGTGAAAGGACTTGAAATAACAATGGCAAAGACGGCGAAGCAGCTTGAAATTACATCGGACCGTGGTCTTGGTTTAGACAAGCCGTAGAATGGAGGAACCAGGGTGTCGTAGTACATGTGATGTATGTGATGCTTGATCCGTTCACAATTTCGTGAGGTGATTTTAAACCTGGATCTAAATTCTCAGACGAATGAATCTTGGGTAACCTTTTGACCATCAAGAAACTGCGTTCGAAACTACCCTCTAATCCGGCGCAATTGTTTTCGGGCATGTTCGCTGCTTATCTGGCTTAACAGTTGACTAACTTGACGATCTAACAAACTTCAAAACTTAAAGGCCTCTAGGGGTCGGGAAATGTTTTTCCTCAAAATATACTACTATCGCTTCGTATAGCTCGGGCTGGCGAGGCAGATCCTTTACCAATTTCACTTTTGAATCGTCAGCAGTTTAACGTGACCAAAAACCAGCGTACAGCGTGTGAGAGAAAGTTCAATTCTTTGATTCAAGTACTTCGTGTATGGAAAATATATGTTTTTTTTAATGAAGGAAATCTTTAACTAAAGGTGGGGTGTAGGATGCAGATTTTAGAGGGAAGGTCGAGATAATGGGGACAATGAATTAATAAATTGCAGATACTTCTAACGATACATATCAGTGTTAATATCTAAAGAGCCTCCAGGTTGCGATTAGTCCCAAGGCAAGGCTTGGGGTTGGGGTAGCGAGGACAAATTTCACCTGGGGAAGTTTGACCTGTGGGTTGGGTTTGATTTTAGTTCAGAGTGTACCTTTCTAGCGGCAGGTAACATGGACCGACCCCGATCGCGTTCTGGGGTTGAGGTACCCACTGGCGCAAAAAGTTGTGCAGAGTGCTTAAACCAACATTATCATGTTAATATATTTGCAACCGAGTGAGGTTTTATAAACTATGAATATTTATATTGCACATCTATGGCGGGAAAAGTTTCGTGCACTTATCATTTAAATATCTGAATCAAGAAAATGTGAAGTAATTATAGTTACATAAGCGAATGAATTGTCAGTTTAATTATTTTACGCGAATTATAGTTCAACGTTGGTCTATTACAGACTTTTGATTAACTTTACGACTTGAAAATTGCTTGTCAAATTTTGTAGGTAAAATAAAGGAGGGGATAAATCAGTGATAGAGTTCGCGGGGGGCCACTGCTGTGCTTGACGTGCAGATTAGTGTTCGCCATTGTTGTGACGTCACTATAGTTAACACGCATTCAACTGACATCGCAAAACAATTGACGCTAGCGTCCGGGTTGCGATGTATATTTGATGCGGTTCTTCCGGTGATAATTGAAAAATTCTAACGTCATTCTGTGGGCGGATATCGAATCTGTAATTCTGTGAAAATGAAATGAAAAAATTATTGCAATTATCACACCGTTTTTGATTAATTAATATTCAGATTTGACTCCAAGCAACTCAGAAGTCACGGCACTTGACAGATGAATGTACCATGAACAATGGAGCTTAGCCAAAAATCAAGGCTATTGTCTTGACTTTGGGTTCCGGTGTTCCTGCTGTAAGACGATTAATATATGAACGAGTATAATTCATGTGTTTCCGGACAGATTTTCAACGGTCAATACGGAAACTGGTTATCACATCTATTCAGAGAATTTTAACGCATTATTACTACGGTCTTAATTAAACAAATTGTTACTCCTTCTCAATTTCAAACTTGACTTTCTATAGTCTGGAAAATTTCTATTTGCCAAGGATATCAATGAAAATGATAAAAATGTATCCCTATTATTCTGCTTCGTGAATTGGCAGAGCTTATTATAACGTTTCGTAGAAGAATTGCCTCGACAATCAATGGATAATTTTTGAACCACGCTGTACAGTAATTATGATCGATTCTCATTCAAGTTTTTTTTAAATAATAAAAGGAAAAAAAAACAATTGATTACTCGATAAAAAATATGGCGCTAACGAGGAACGTCATGGAATATTGTTTTCCAACATGAGTGTAAAATTGAATAAAAAGTATACCAAATTAATTACGAAATTCTCCACCGAGTCAGTGAAAAATTATTTAATAAAGATTGTAATTGTTCGTTTTTATTGTTTCCTTTATTACGTATATTTCTATCAGGGTTAAATGCTAATTTTGAATATGATTAGAAAAAATTATCGCTCTTTTAACTTAAAGTCAATTAGGATTAATAATAAGAATCTTATTTTTATGTATGGGAAATTTAGCTTTTTTCATATTTTCATCTGTAAAAAAAGAAGAGACCATAATTGATGCTCAAATCATCTACAGCATCTATAATTGAGGTTTTTCCGTGAGTGAATATTGATATGAATATTTATGAAAAAGGATTAAACTCAATCAGTCTCAGGTCAAAATGGACTAATATGAAGAAATCAGTAGGCATGCCTAATTAAAAATGCATGTGCCTAGGGAGTATCGATTTTTTCGAGAGACCCCAATAGCCTCTAACAGGGTGCTAAGGACCCCGGTACTCAGGGGTGCCCAAGGCAAATGACTCCTGGGGAATATGCAACCCCATTTACAGATCTGTCACCGATCGCAACCGTACAGGTATTCATGGCTGCATGCAGTGTGGGGTAACCATAGCCGATCGAAAATTACTATACAGTATACTTGATAATCGCAACTTAATCACTCGCTATATATATTATCATTCATTACTATGCAAAGTTTTATTGCAGAAAATCATGATTTTAGCGCCAATGATATCAGCGGTTCCAAACTGCTGTTTTTAGTCTTAGAAACAGCGTCCTGTCATGTACTGATAATATGGATTATGTATATCCTGTGCTCTCATAAAATCTGTGAAAGTCCGCTAACTGTGTGATAATGTGAAAATATGTAGAATATATTATTCAAACTGATGCAAGCAATAAACTAGCTTTGGATACCAAAATTTGATAGAGACGATGATTATCATCTGACCTATAGTAAAATTGAAATTGAAAAATAGAATGTGAAAAAATTTCACCGAAAGTGAATCAGTCATCCATTTCTTCTCGCCAGAGTAGACAGAATAAAATGTATATGTATACACGTATCGATTGTTGAAATTCAAATTTTATGTAAATTGTCCGTTACGCGTCGATGTCACGCGCCTGTATATCTGACACAATTAGAAAGCGAATAAGTTTCGAATTGACGTACCTCCATTTCGTTCTTTACTATTTCATTTGAAATAAGAAAAGTTGTAGAGACGATGAAAAAAAAAAGTTGATCCATTTCTCCAAGATCTCCCAGACTACGTAGCGTAGCTTATAGGTATACATACTCGACTGCACTCACCACGAGCTTAGCTATCCAGCCAGTCAACCCCATCCCCGTTCCATACGTGTAACGTGCGGTACATTACTTGAATGGCAGACGTTCGAACATTTTTACCCGACATTTTTGCTCAAATGCAAAGTAACCGGTATCCATATTCACAGTTGTAGACAGTCAAGTATACATACATCTGTATATCTTAAAGGACTTACTGAATTTACTATCCGGTTCGAATATATCCGTGTGAAATTTTTCATCGCGCGTAGAAAATCTAAAGCTGTACGGAAGATAACCAGCATGCACTACGTGTGCTCTGAGTCGTTCAGTCATGAGTAGGAATATTCCAGTATTGAAGATGTTGAAGATTTATTCGACTGGAAAGAAAATAAGTAGAACCTACCCTTAATGTTGGAAAAAGGATCGATGAGATAAATTCAAGTTGCAGTTATGCATATGTGTAATACACCTTGAATAAAGACAAAAAAAGATAAAATCAATGTGGATTTAAGGATTAAACAAGTATATTTATTTTTTAAAAACAATTCCGTTTATTTGAATCGCACAAGACATACACCGTACCTGCTACTTTTATATAACTAATGGCCTCCTGAAGAAAAAATTGGTCATCGATATTCTTTGAGGGTCAGACCAACATTTTCTCGCGAGGTCCGTGTTCGTATTGCCTTAAAATCGAATCTCGGTTTGAAACTATTTGAGGATCAGGTTTAACCTGGATTTTACTGCTGTAAAAACCAGGCGAATTTTTATCCTTTTTTTTTAATTTTTTTTTTTATTATTACCCTGGATGAGAAAAGATTTTTTTTTTTATTTTCCTTGTTTAATTATTATTTTGCTAAAATCGAAAATTTCCCTGCACTACTCCATGTCTTTATTATTATTTTTTGTTTCTTTTTTTTTTTCGTTTTAATTATTATTATTATCTTGGTTTATTTCTTTATCTCTTTTTTTCTTTGTTATAATATTTATACATGTAATACTTTATTTATAAGTTGTTGTTTTTTTTTTCTTTCCTTTTTTTTTTTTTGATTTCTTTTTAAAATCTCTACTGGCTTTTAATCGTGGAATAATTTGCTTTATTCATTTACCCTGTGTGTAGGAATATTGGAAATGACTTTTGCAATGCGAAACTATATATATTAATACATTATACATGCTTTAGATGGGGGGCAGGGAAAATTTGGTCCTATGGTATTGATTGGAAAAATAAAAATATAATAATAATGATAGGAAAACGATATTTTTTGGAATAAAATAAGAAAGTGAAACAGCAAATGAGAGAACCAAAAAACAAATGAATGAAAAAAATAAAAAAAAGAAAAAAAAGAAACGACAAATCGAAACAAATGTTTGTGTAATCCATGGTATTTTATGGGTACGTTTATTATTTTTTTGTTTTTAATACACACTAACGTTGCATTTTTCGGCTAACATTCAAATTTTCAAAAAACACCCTTCTCCTTTTTATATTTTCTGTCCGCAGCAAAATGGGGCTTAATTATATTCAAATAACCACTAGAATAATTATTATTAACATTTTGAATTTTCTTTTTCTGTTTTTTTTTTCATTATTATTATTATATTTTTTTATTATTCTTTCAATTATTACCAATTTTTGCTACGGGCAGTGCCTTTATGTACACAATATACACGTATATGTATTGACGTATATACGATCAGGCGTATACGCATACACATAGATATATAAACAGGCCTGGTACGTATATATGAGATTATCTAACAAATTTTTCTTTAACTAGATAACGAGATTTTATCTAGAGCCGTACATATCTAACACCAAAAACTATCTGATATGAGTTTTCCCATTTTTTTTTTTTTTTTTGTATTTTTCTCTTTTCTTTATTATTATTATTCTTTTTATCTTCACTTTACCTTATTGCCTACATTTTTTTTAGGAACAATTCTCTTCAAAAAGTTTTACAACGACAAAACGAATTTTTGATGGAACAAAAAAAAAACAAACAAACAAAAAAAAAAATAATATTAATAATAAAAATAATAATGATAATAATAATAATAATAATAATATATTTAAGAACACCTTGTCAGTCTTGGGCAAGAAACAGAATTTTTTTTTATTTTATTTTTGATATAATATTGAAAAGTAACAAAACCGCTCACGGCTTTCGTAGAATCAATACGATTATTGCGATTTGATTATACGAAGGTCGATTTGGTCTAAGTACGTTTTCAATAATAAATATAATCAACGAATGAACTAAGTGCAATAATAGACAATAATATTAATAAAACGTGACACGTGGTGATTGTAAATTAAGTCAGATCACCGACCATCAAATTACATTTATCATAATAGAGTAAAAAAAATAAACAAAAAAAAAAAAAGAAGAAGAAGAAAATAAACAATAAAATAAAAAAAAAAAAAAAAAAAAAAAAAAAAAATCGAAATATATAAATTATAAAAATGATGGTATCAATGTAATACAATAATATCTTAATCATTTACATACACCACGTGTACAAATATAATATATATGATAATAGACGATAAACCTAGACAACTTTGGCATCTTCTTAACTATTAAAAACATCTCTGAATAATAATTTAATAATATCGGAATAAAATAATGTACGTATCGTTCAATTTATAATAATAATAATAATAATAATAATAATGATAATAATAATGGTAATAATAGTGATAATAATGATAATAATAGTATAATAATAGGTATGGTACATTTTACACATACATATGTAGTCAATCTAGAATCTTAGATCACTAACGGGTAGCACGTAATTTAGGTATTATGTAAATTAATATTTTTTCTTTTCTCTTCTTTTTCGTTTACGCGATATTAATACATAATAGGGGATGGTTGCTGTGGTATATTATATTTATATACAGAATAACAGCGACGCGCCATTTTAAAAGCAATACAGCCGTTGTTGTTGTTTATTTATTTTTTTTTTCGTTTTCAAAAAATTACTACATAATGTACAAAAAAGTACTAGTACATACATAGTGTTATTTTATATTTAATCGTTTTTTTTTTCTTCTTTTCTTTTTTGTTTTTTATAAGAGTTCATATATATATTACGATATATTATATTATTAAATAAATAATCTTTAATATGATAATAATAAAGTTACTATTAATAGGGGGGGTTTGTTTATCTATTAATTATTTATAATTTTAATCAATAGGGGGGTTGGTGAGACTCGTTATCAATGGTAACCATTACTTTTGAATTAAATTAATGGGGTTTAAGTATTTCGTTTATATAAGTTTAGTTTAGTATTATATAGTTTATTTTCTTCTTCTTCTTTTTTTTTTTTCATTTATCGTCCAGTCTTCTAGCGTTGGAGCGTTTTATTCAATTATTATTCGTTTTTACCTCCGAGAGAATATTTTTAGGATCATATATTACATAAGATCTTATCTCTCCGAGGTCAAAGCTAAGTGTCGATAGTACTTGTTCCGGGCATTTCCAGCCTGGCAAAATTCAATTGAAGCTTCAACGCGATCGCTAGGTACCGTCCCCCCCGTCGTCTACCCAATAATCGCGGTATTTAAATTCCAACTAAAAAATGTCTCGCTGTGGAAAATCCCTCGCGATTATCGGGGACGGACAAATTTCTGATCACCCTTACCTCACGCTCTCGCGAGAAGAGATAACGGCGGGAAACAATGCCCGTGCTGTACTCGAGTGGGGGGTTACCGGGGACGAACAGGACGTCTAGTACACCGGATATGGTGGCCTGTGTGGCCACAGTGGCGGTATAGGCGGAAGACTGACGTTCCACGATCAAGTGTCCTTCGTGCTCAACGACGAGTCCTCGTCCTGACTACCGGAGTACGGGATGTGTCCCATTTTTTGACCTTGCTGAACCACGACGCACTTCCGCATGTGTTTCTCGAGGGTGCTGGGCACAGAGAACGGCATCTCGCAGAACCTACACCTGTATATGTCCTTGCCGTGACGTCCGTGGGTCTTCATGTGTCTCGTCAATTTGGAGCTCTGAGCACAAGCGTAGGAGCAGAGTTCGCACTTGTAGGGTTTTTCACCGGTGTGCGATCTCCTGTGGACCGTGAGATTCGAGCAGTTCTTGAACACCTTGCCGCAGTATTCGCACGTGTCGTTTCTACCGCTCCTCTCCTTCTTGAGCAACGGACTCGGAAGACCCTGGAGCGAGAGACTGGACGTCGTCGCCTTCGAGGCCTTGCGGAATTCGTTGTTCTCCAGGTAATGGGGACTAGGAAGCCAGAGTCCACCGAAATCCGGTCCCGACGACCGCGGAAAACCCTGACCGGAAAATATGTTTGGCGTAGTTGAAGAGTTGAAGTTCGTCGGTGATAGGGCGCTGTCCTTCTCCTTGTTGTTGTTCAGCGAGTTGGTCAGGTTCGAGGGAGATTCGGTCTTGAGAAAACCGCCCCTGTGATTTTCCTGCAAGGCTTGTCTGTACGCTTCGGAGTACTGGGCGATGTTACTCAGTCCAAACTTCTCCATCAGATCACCGACCAGACTCGGTTTCTGGTCCACCCTGGTGCCACCCTCCTCGCTGCTCTGTCCCTGAGTCGTGCTCAGATCTTCCGGGGTATTTTCCTCGTTGTCTTCCCGCTTGACGTCGGCTTCTTCGCCGTCGTCGAGGTCCATATTCTCGTCGCAGCTGCTACCGTCGTCAGGTACCGTCTCGACGCTGCCCTGAGGACTCGAGGCAACGTTCAACGCCTCCTGGTGTTCGTTCCTCATGTGCTTTCTGAGTTCCGAAAAACTCGGTACTTCGAGCTCGCATATCTCGCACCTGGTCGCCGTCGTGTCTTGGATGGTCTCCTGGAACGCGTGCTCCTTGTCCTGATGACTCCGCCGATGGACTATCAGATTCGACTGGAACCTGAACTTCTTTTCGCACACTTCGCAGGTGTAAACCGTCTCGGAGTCCGCGATGATGGGAGTGGAGGCGTTCGGCGGACTCGTCTTTTCGCTGTCTGTCGAATTATTGTTGTTGTGGTGTCCGCCAATCGGACTCTGGGTGTAGCACGGAGGCGAGTTCTCCTTCTGCATGCTGTTGTGGGTCAGATTAGCCGGATTGGCTGCTGGGCTGGGCGGTTGAATCGGCTGTACGTTGACGACGGGATTTGGATTCGGGGTTTGGTTGGGGGTAGGATTCGGAGCCGCGCCTAAGGACGGGTTAGCGAGGCTCCTTAGGCGCGCCGAGTAAAAATCCAGGTTCGCTTCTAGTGGTGGTGGATGTGCTTGACCGGATAGTCCACGTCCGTGAGATAGTTCGGCCAGATTGGCCAAGTTCCTCGCGTTGTTAAGCGAGTCCAGCGAACTCCTGACCAGAGAGTCGCCGAGATTGAGGCCGTCCATTCCCCGAAGAGGATCTCCGAGGTTTTGAAGGTTCCTAGTGGCGGTTTGGAGGTCCTGAAGACCTCGATACCCGGCGAGAGGGTTGAGCGCGAGAAAGTCCGGCCTGAACATGGGTGGAAAGCTCCTCTCCAAGTGCTGTGGCAATCTTAGAAAACTGTGGAGAGGATCGCCGACCAGCGATGCCGAAGATTGAAGCTGCCTGCCGCTACTGCCACTGGAGTTTCCTCCCCCGGATGAATTTCCCGCTGAAGAACTTCCGGTAGATTTACCGCTGAGGTTCAAGTGGTTCGGGGGACTTAGGTGGTGCGTGTGTGTCGGAGTCTGCGTTGGCGGACTTGGGGCTGGTGTGTTTGAAGATGAATTCGCCGAGGACGACGACGATGTGTAGAGTCTCGCCCCGTGCACGCTCTGTGCATGCTGAAGAAGCTCCCAGGCGGAAGAGAGCCGTCGGGCGCACTGCGAGCACTGGAGCCATCGTGGTTCTGCAACATATCGGTACCCAACTCGTCCATAAAATGTACAAAAAAATTTCTTTGCGTGCAAATATGGGTCAGGAAAAACGACAATTTCGTGGTTAATAGAGTATATCGAAGCTGGCCAGTCTACGGTGTGTAACAAATCGTAAAATATTTCCCCCCTGCGTCGAGAATCGCCTCGCTATCGGGATATCAATTTCATCCCCCTTAATTTTCAATCGTCGAACGAATTCAATTCGGGATTCAAACGGCGCGTCTGTGTCAAATTGCACCGTCTATCGGTAGCGGGGGTCGAAGGAGGGCTTAAAAATAATATCCCCAACAATAAGCGGGAACCCCGTTGGATGTGGGTGGGGTGGGGGGGGATGAAACTGACCCTTAACGACTTTTTGTCAGTGGTTGGGGGGGCAGCGGGACAAGGGAGGTAGAGATGTGGTTTTGAATTTCAATGTTTTTAATCCGGGAATATCAGATTTTTGGGTCATTTTTCACGCCCCACGTGGCGTCGACGACATCGTCGTCGCGGCTACCGCCTAGGATTTTATTAATTCAGTTTTTCACCCTCCGTGAAAAGGACCAACGCCATGTGTTTCGCGGCTTCACCGACCCTCTTGAAAGGACGTAAGACATAACCGCAAAAACATATTTCAACGGGTCGTATAACTTGGTGAGAAAATTTCACGTCGAATTTATAATGTCCAACCTCATCCTATTCTTCGTCGTGGTTCAAGCTCCGATACCAATTATAACGTATCACGATGTCGAGTGAGAGGACAAAAAATTGTGAATTGAGTAAGATTAGCGAATCTACAGCTTCAGACCCTTTAATGGATGAAAAATCTCCGAGATTACCCGGTACAAGCGACAAAATCGATCACGGACAAAGAATCAACTTGGCAAATAAAGTGATCTTAATTAAATGGCAGTCTGGATACTGCGAAAAGAAATCTTTGTTCGACGAACGACTTAAAGCCGAGATATTGTTTGCTGATTTAAATTCAAAATTACTTCAAGAGTCAGTCGCTGTTCTCTTCCAACAATTTATGTTGCAGAAATAATTAGTTAATTTGCCTAAATGTCCGGTGACCGATATAGTAACGATCGAATTAGACGACAAGGTGCGAATTTTGAGTTTAAAGAAAAAGCTAGTCTCTATCGGACAGTATTAACGGGGTGACGAATTTCTTTTCTACCCGGAAGTAAAAAATATTGCCAACTTCCCCTTATATAATCGAAGAAAAGGCGGCACGCCGCAAGGGTAAGAGATAAGCAGAGCCTAGTCTATAGAAAAGAGTATCGATTGGGGGTCTGTACACTTTTGATATGCAAACACCGGGTCGACCATCAGTTAGGATTATTTTTTTCGTTTTTTTTTTACTCTTCATACACACCGGGGAATACACTAACGAAATCTAGTCGTTTAAACGAGGAATATTCGCTGTACTCGAATCGCCGAAGTAAAATTTCGATTTATTTCTTGCTGGCTGCAATTACCCACATCCCTCGTGTGCAGGGGACTCAAGACGAGCGCAGATGCACTTCCGAGACAGCCGGATAGCCAAGGTTCAACTCATCCTTAAACAATGGTCTTCCGAACAATTTCGCTCTAAACGTTCTCCCCGGGCAATTTAGCGCACAATTTCTGCAGAAAATTGTCGCGGGTCACTCTGAACCCGCGTGGTGCAGGTTTGAACTATAGAAAAATGAAGAGGACGTCAGAATTCTAGCTGTCTTCGAGTCCGAAAAATCTTCTGGCAACAATTCGACGTATCTATTCGTGGAAATTCGCAACAGTAAAATCCATGTGTTGCATCCGGGTTTCGATCTGGTTTAAAATTCTCGTCACGTCTGGGGTATGCGGCTCGCTAGTATCGCGCGGATCTCGAACCGCCCTCTCCACGCTCCTGTCCAACTATATCGCGATTTTGATTTTCACCGCGAGTTCGTTTCAGATTTTCTATACGTCGCAACGGCAGAGTCACAAAGGTGCGTGTCGCGTCATCCGAGGCACACTGCGATCCGTATGATATTGAAAATATCGATTGGGCAACGTATTCGACGTATGCACTTTGTAGTTCGGAAGGGTTGCCGCGCTCAAAAGGGGTCAAAGCTGCATCGTCGAGCCTGTCGCACAGCATCCCCGCGGCTCTTCCGCAGGTATAGATACGTACGCGATCATCTCGTTGATTCGCGGATGAATAATTTTCACCTTACCGAGCAGCTAATCTCCCAAACTCCTGAACCATATTCATTCGATGCCCCCTGCGGTTACCGGGGTCGAATACGGGATTGAAGAAAATCGACAACCGGAAGTAAATATGAAGGATAAAAAAGGGGGAAAAAATATTCATGAGTGGACAAAGGATCCAGCGTAGTGCGAGACGCGGCTTGCGGTCAGGCAACTTTGTCTGGACTCGTGCTTGAATCGTTTATGCGATATTCAAGTCTGGCCGCAATCTCCAGATAGAGTTGAATTTCAATTCGTCATGAACAAAGTTGGCGACGTTGTTAGCGCGAGTTTGCTGGCAGAAACTGACACGGTTATAATCGCGAGTTTGAGAGTTGAGGTGAATAAGATCGCGATCGAGATTGGCCCATCTTTCGCGATCGTACGAGCGAGGTGCGTGGTAGCCAATTGACACGCAATTCGCACTCGCCTCGGGCGGTCCGGGTCGTCCGATGAAGGGGTCGGAAAGGAGCGATAAAAAACCGGGAAAACTGAGAAAACCGGGAAACTGGGGTCGTCTCGTCGCCGTCGGGGATATATCTCGCACCCCGAAAATTAATATTCCCGACAATCCTGACGCATAGATCAAATCTGCGTATCACCGTAACGGACGGGGTGTCAATTTCGACGGATTATGCCTTTTCTCTCACACATGCGAGTTTCCTAAGCTCCTCAACCTTTCCCCTTTCCCTTCCTGAATCTGCCGGAGAAATTGCCATCCTGCCTCTTCCTTTATTTTAATAAAGAAAATACGACATCGCAAGGTAGATCGGAGTTGGTTGACGTCTGAGCAAACGGTGTGACAGTTCCTATATCTTGGATCCAGCAACCCCTGTGTACCTGGTGCCTGGTGGTCACGCGAGAGAGCCGACGGAGCGCGTTGCCACGTGGCTATACAATGGGAAGACTCTAATTGGGTTCAAACTTGCTGGGTTACAAAAAAAAAAAGTTTGACAAAAACGAGGTAGCATCACGAGCGAAGGGGTTTTAACAAAATGCCCTCGTGTGCCGACCACGCGAGTCGGTAGTCATCCTCTTCGTTTACTCGAGGGGTTCTCACCTGGGCCACCTTTCCTGCACACGCTTAGCCTAAAAAAATTACAGAGAGACACACCGGGCTGTTAAACCTAACGGGGAGAGGATATATGTACTATCAAGGATCAACTGGGATTATTTATCCGGATGCGCATTTTGGCTCATTATGTCCGTACTAAGTTCGATTTTCGATAATCAAAATCAAACGACTCGAAGATATAATAGAATATCTAGAAGTTATATGAGACCGATTATCATCCGTTCATGTAATGTTCTTCAATGAAATTTATCCTTTTGTCAATTGAATAAAAAAATGCTAACTTGTATGGCGTCACGTATGCTCAGAAGTATCAACGTCATAGCAAAGATACTGGAGTTTATACCTTCTGTGATTGCGATTTCGCATCGAAAATATTTTAGAATGGGTGACGTCACAACGTAGTAATTTTCGTTCCAATTAAGAAAACAAATGATATGACCTAATTATTGTTTTGGAAACTAGTAATATATGAAATTAAAAGAAATATTCCAGTGCAAAATCCCAATTTATTATTGATGCCGAAAGAGACAAATTCTCGATGAATTTTCCCGATTGTGATTTTGTGGTTTGATTTTTAGCTGGACGATAACGAATCGAATGAATATGAACAACGTAACAACAAAACATCGAAATCCTTTGGAAACTTCGATATTCAGGGCATTAAAAACGTCGACAGTGGCGCGTTAACCCTTTCATGACGTGGTCGCTACCCACGCCGAAGTTGACAATGGGCTAAAATTCGCCCCCCATGCCCATAGGGTCCTTTAAGTTCAAAAATCGAACGTGTTCCATTGTTCAAAATCGGTAGACCATACCAGTCGTCACATGGTACGCTACCAACGGGCTTTAAACAATTTTTCTCTCCACTATCGAGCCGCTCATCAACGGAGAAAAAAAAATGAAAAATGAAAACACTGAATTGATAAACTTACCGGAACTTGTCGTGTTGGTGTCAGCATCGACGGATTCCGTCTTCGGTTTTTTTGGAAGCTCCTCCTTGTCCTCCTCCAATCTTCTTTTCGGCGTTGAACTTGCGCTCGCCCTGAGTTCTATGGGGCTTCCACCGTCCGATCCCGAGCCCTGAGGCGTCGGTGGACTCTCAAGACGGCTACCTCGCTTGTTGATCGGTGCAGAAATGCTCGGTACCGAGTTGAGCTTCTCGGTTTCACTTTTCAGAGCCAAAGCGTCCTCCGGGTCCGAATCCTCAGGGGCGGCCGCCGACGGCGGACTGTGGCATCCCTGAAGCGTACTCCGACAGTGGTTCACCTTGTGTTCTATGAACCTGACGATGTCGCCCAGGGGATACGACGCCCGACACCCTCCGCATTGCACGGTATCCGGACTCGAGCCTTGAGACGTTTCCGCTGAAATAGAGAATACGGATCCGGGTTAGCGTGGAAAAAAAAAATGAATTTTTACCACCAAGGGAGGAGCCAGAGGCGAGCTTGCGCCCTGGACATTGGTCAAACGTGTCGACTCCACCCCTGTTTGATAAATCAGTGCGAGGGTACGTTAGGTGTTGATACGTGGAGGGATGGGAGGATGAAGAAGAAAAATGAATAAAAATGGGTGGAAGTGGAAACCGGAAAAAGAAAAACAATTCGAGCCAGACACCCCGTCCGGGTGTGGGGCAAGGGGCGGTAGTCGAGTGCTCGACTCCGCTCGACTCTACGAGCCACAGGGTAAGAGCTTGTGGAGAGATGAGCGAATAGATGGGATGGTGGTTAAAGATCGATATATGAAACGCTGCCAATCTCTATGTTAATGCCTACGTATAAGGGAAATATCGTACGGTTGCCAGGAATCCTCTTGAAGGACCCTAAAAGTGAGTTGCGACGTCTGCGGATGACCTCAGGACCTCTTTGTGGCCAAATCGTAGATTTTCTTTCTTATATTTCTTATTATCTATACCACTCTGTCCGATACAACGATCCACTAAACAACCGCAAGCTCGGATAAACAGCCACTCTGGAATACGTAAAGCTCCCCATGACCGGGAGCTAATATTCTCGGTTAATTAGCCAAACCAAGTTATTCCGTGCTTCTATCTAAAATAAAAATTATAAACATAATAATGAAAAGGAATTTGAGAGAAAAAAAAAAGCCGTTGAATAGTCAGAGAGTCCGTTATGTGTGCACCTACGATTGAAAAGCGCTCGGTTAGAAACGAGAGACGCGCGACCGGTCGTTAGCGACAATAGGCTTTTGTTTTTTCGGGGGCAGATGTTGCGTGGACCAAAAACTCGCAGCGTTACGGATGTGTGGCGCGTAGTGGTGAACAGGGGCGACGAGATGGTGTGTGTGTGTAATATAAAAGACAAATCTGGCTGAGATAACTGCGGCTGAAGGTACGAGGTAGGTATAGGTAGCCAAGGTAGAGCCTTCTTTATATACCGATTCTCGTACAACGTGCGGTATAATATAGAACGATAAGGTAAAGACGGACTATAAGTTGGATTGCTTACAAATTGGTCTATACATTTCTAATGCCGTGTCGATACCGACGGGGTGGATATTTTATTACTCTCGAATTCCAGTGTCGCTCTGAGTCGTATTAGCATTCTATTATCAGGAGATTGGCAAGTATCGAAAGAATTAAGGCATCGAAGATTACAGTCTTCGAGTTTCTCGTCGTCCGATTGTTAGAAATCTGCGATAGAAAGTAATCCGGTGATTTTTTTTCCTACGACCGGAAAGTTTTTCTTATCGTTATATCTCGAGTCCTGAATGGCATGACATGGCGTACCGAAAGGAAATTGGCGAGAGTCAATACTAATGGGTAATCGAATTATTGGTTTGGGTCGGGGCTCGCCCTGGGGATGATCGTAATTCAATTGTTTCGATGTGTCCTCTGGTCGTTCTGACAGGACGCCCTAACAAGGAGGTAGCCTTGGGCTGTATTTCGCGTATATTTTTGCCTCGACACGTCTATCAAAGTCACACTATCGGCGGAACCAAGAAACATTCGGGTGTTTGAGAAGAACCGTTAAACAGATCAACGAACCGATCGACTAATTAGTCATTATAATTTCCGAGAACTGTTTGCCGGGGGGGATGAAAAATGAATATTCACCTTCTTGAAGTCGCATCGCCAATTAAATCAAACCACTTTCACGTAGTAATGAATATTCGAATCACCCGACACTCAAACTTGCGAATATAGATTGAACTCGAGTCTAGTTTCGCATTCTTTGAACCGATACATTTTCACTTTCCGATGCGATCTTCCTTCTTATAAACAATCAGAGAAATCGTTTGATTTTACAACGAAATTGAATTAGTAGATCTTGTTTGGTCCATGTTTGGATGTTGACTGCAGATCTCCAGGCTCCGAGTCCCGAACAGGATATCAAAGAATGAAAAGGACCCTCTAGAGAGTGGGGATAATTTTTATAGAAAAATCCCCTACTTTTTTTAACCCCCTTACCGGCTCACAGCTCACATACCTGAGGGGTAACAGTTTTTTAGGTCAATCCCTGCTGCCCCCCGAAACGTACCCTAGACAAAAGATTCAAAATGGTGACCGTTTTTTTTATTTCGTTGTATTTCAACTTTCATGTCCCACAGGATTTTCGAAGATGGTATAAGAGCACAGCTACCGCGCTTCTCAACTGTCGTCGATTCTTTTTTTATCCTTCAATACTTTTTTCTTAATCTGCTTCCGATGCCGTATGAAAATTATGATCAACGTGCGCAGGAAAAAGCCGGTAACACCTTCGTGTTTAACGGGCTGCGTTTATGCAGGCGTTTCCTTCCCCTTTTTTTTGCAGACTGAGAAAGGCGAAGCTTTACGCTTGTTTATTCAGAATCTGATCGATGTACGTGGGAGCAGATTTGGAAAAGGTCGTTCCGAAGTTTTTCCCGGATTCTGGACCCTTTCCCATCACCCACAGGTGGGTCAAAGAGGGGAAACGTCAGTCTGGACAAGCGGAGGGAATTAGTGACCGGAGGTGCGGGGTGGTACTGGTCGACACCGACGCGGACGTCTCGAAGGCTATATGGCAGAAAAATATCATTCCGTTTGGAGGGAGTTATGAAAAATATGAAACGTAGTTCTCACGGACCGGTTGAATGGACCGCGAGCGCCCCACATGCGTATCGTGGGAGGATCTAGGTGGCCTTTGTGCGGCAGGACATTGTCCATTGAGAACGGCCAAACAGGTCCTAGAGTTGACCTGTCCTTCTTTTCAAACTCTTTGAAAAACCCCTTTCGTGAAAAATTTTTCATCAAAATAAATCATGTGGGTAGACGAAATACAGTTATGCGTCCAGGTGTCTCGCATATGCCTTCGAAACCAGCACCTTGTGAATTTTTCACAATTTTTCGTCCCACTTTCTGAAACCTAGATTCAAAAATGAACTTGACGAATGAAAAATGGGAGCATCGATGCGGTATTAGAAAATTTGAATACGTTAATTATTTCAGTTGCACAGTTGCTCCGGTATACCTATACCAATGTTTGTTTGCAAAACTTTGTTCGACCCGTGTTTTACGTTTCATGTTTTCTATTTCACCACTGACGCTCTGGGTACGCGAGTTTCGGAACGCCAGTGCTTTGAATAATGTAACAACGGCATGGCATAGAAGTTTCTAATTAGCAGATGTACACGATGGTCGGACAACGCGAGGGAGAGAGAGAGAGAGAGTGAAAGCTCTGCGATTCAAGTTTGCGTATATGGATGAAAAAATTCATTATAGGTGGACAAAAAAATGTATATGAAAAAGGCTAAGGTTGAAAAACTCAGCGATTCGTTATTATTCCAACTCCAGTTATATTACAAACAATGGGAAAAATAATTAATTATCACGGATTTGATTCTAATAAAAAGAGAAGTTTCTTCACTTATTACAGCTAATTTTAGATACTGACTGCATTGACAATACAGAAGACAATTTTACAATTCTCGTCCAGTCAAACCTCGACACGTTTGAATTATTCCATGAAAAGTCGTATAACGAAGGGTGTACTTCACTTTTCTGCGAGTCACTGTCCGTTCAAAACCGAGTAAATAATAAAAAGTAGATGGATTCGAATCGTGGAAAACTAATTCCAGTAATCTTTCAGCCAGTTGGTATGAAAATTAAAAAAGAGGGCAAACGTGTCGTTATAGCAAATTCCGCCGAAAATGGGGACCCAACTTTATCAGGTTCAAATGACAGACCCAGATAATATAATCATCGGATTTTTTCGATCGTGGCCCCCCGCAACTTCCGTTCTCATTGGTTGAGAATTCGACAAAAGAATCAAATCGCAAGACCTGCCCACTAGCATAAAAATCTCCCTCCTGGCCGTCGGTTTTTCTATACGTGAGTCGAGTACCCGATAATTAATTTCTAAAAAAGTATCCCGTCGTGACATTGCGATA
>JAFFZH010015785.1:22975-70890 GCA_018420115.1 Euura saliciscinereae | reverse complement strand
AAGTGACATATATTATCTATACATATGACATATATGCATTGAAGTAAGTGATCACATATATTCGCATATAATCAGAATATATGTGCATACATATAAGTAACATATATTATCTATATATCTGACATATATGCTCCAAAGTAAGCGATCACATATACTAAAAATATATGTGAATAAATATAAGTGAAATATATTACTTATATATGTGACATATATGCATTGTAACTAAGTGATTAAATATATGTTCCCATATTAACAGTATATATTCGAGATATATATTTATTATAATTTATATATATATGACATATATGTCAGCGAAATATATGGCGTATATATGCAGGCACATATATATTTTTTCATGTGGGTTATCAACCGATTTGGAAAATTCTTTTTTTATTCGAAAGAGTATACTTCCAGATTGGTCTCATATAAATTTCATAAAAATCGGTCATTACTCTTCTATTATGGCACCGAAAAAGGAAGCAACAGCAATCGTGCCACAAGCATCATATTAAAATGAATAAAGCCCATCCTTGACGTTATCCATGTGTACTTTAGCGTTGTACCTACACTACTATGTGTGATATTGTATAATGTGGATATACGGACTACTGAGTTCGATTCCGGTTATTTAAATCCTTTACCGTAGCTAAATTAAAGCCGAAAGAATTATTTCCGTCGGACATTACAACGTGTAATTACCAAATACCGGTACAAGCAACTATGCTGCTGGTATATTTATATAGTGACCATCCCGAAGAACCTATACTCTTACAGATTCCGGATATCGGAGACCCATTCAATCCACATCCTGTCTGATGCGTGGCTCATATGATATTAATGAAAATTGTACGTTCGTCTTAGGATCGGAAAAAAATCAACCACAATCGAAACGATGATAGTATTCATTTTGAATAATAATAATTCCCAAAAGTTATCAATAAATTGTTTGAACAAATTTTCTGGTAACGTTATTTTTTGTTTTTTAAGTCAAATAAATTCGTTAATTTGTCTAAATACACATGAATTTTGAAATTTTTGTTTTCGCATAAATTTATTTCGCAATTTCGACTCATGAATTTTCGTTATCCCTGATTCGAATTGTCAATTCATAGCTTCTAGGATATATTTGGGACATATGCAAATTGCAATTTTGGTTCGAATTGAAATTTTGCAATCTTAGTTTTGTCTTGATCCACAAATAGTGGTTATGACATATACATACCGTAAGGATTTCCTGTGATTTTGAAAGACAGGGAAAAAAATAAAAATATCTTCAATCAAAATTTCTACTCGTAACAAATAAAATAATTAAGCTTTCGCAAAAAAATTCTATATCGTGTCCAAATTCCAAGTAAATTGGTCCAGAAGTCTCAAGAGATTTCCTTTACAATAAATTCAAATTTATCATCGATCTTGATAAGAAAACAAGAAGGAAAAGAACATCACCAATTTTTTTTTAATCAACAAGGAAGTCCCTGTGAGTATTTATATCCGGATTTGTATAGTAGTTTTTTTTTAATGTTTTCTGTCCTTTTTAACTATTTTCGTTTCGTCTGCAATGAATTACTATTACTATTGTTATTATGAATTAAGTCGCACGTCAATTTGGCGACATCCGTTAATAAGGCTTGCCGCAGCCAGTATGGTACCGGTAATGTTTGCTGTTCCTGTTGGTGCTGCACTTGTATACGCGGTCCAATTTAAAACACACGAAGCCCTATATCCTTCCCCGGTTGTTCATTCATTCATTCATTCATTCATTCGTCTGTATTAAAGGGAGTATCGTTTCGTTTCGTTCTTTTTTTTTCCCAATTATTATTATTATTCTTATTCGTCCATCCATTATTCTTATTTATATATCCCCATGTCGTCCGAAGGGCGAAGTCAGACGGGACATCCAACCGGAAGTAAACCTTTATTGTTCACCGTATGCGGTCAAAATAAAAAGGAAACCTCATCCACAGCATATGAGATTGATATCATAATTATAATATGAGATTTAATCACGTTAATACCGAGTTGAAAAATTCGGTGTATGTATTTGATTTATATGATTCAAATTTCGAACCACTCGATACTATAAAGTTGACCAATTTGAGGAACAAAAGAATTATTTAGAAAAAATCCATGAAGTAGGTACAATTTTTCACTATTTCTTTTTTCTTTTTTTCTTTTCTCATTATAATCTGTGTTTTTGTGGTATAATTTGTTGCGAAATGAGGTGCAGACTTACCTGATCCACCATGCATGTGACACCGCATTCGATTCCCGAATTTGAATCGTCCGTTCGACTCTGTGAAAAGAAGAAGATGGAACAAAAAAATTATTTAATTATTAAGTGGGTATGTATAAATAAAATCATACAAAATTACACAGTTGAGATAATAACTACGATGATAGAAAAAAATAGAAATTAAATTAAATGAATCGATACACTTCAGAATTATTTTACCAAAGTCGATTTATTTTTTCTTTTATCGATTTTTGATAATTACATTTGTCACGATATTTTTTTTCTTTCAATTTTTTTCTTTGTACAAAATTCACAAATTACGTAAATAACAAATTTTTATTCTAGTGTATGTATTAATTCTAGACTATAGAAACTCGACCAAAAAATTCCGAAATATCAGTGAACAGATTCATTTTTTTTTCAAATAAATTAAGGTTGGTACATTTTTAGGAACGTTTTTGGGAAGTATTTGTACATATATTGTTTTTTATCATTTGGGTCGTAAAACAATTATTTTTGGCTTTGAATAATTTTACTCTGTAGTTTTGATATTGTTTTTTGTTCGTTTTGTTTTATGACACACTGAACCTCTTCAAATCCAAGATTACAATTGACAGAATGTTCGCAAGCTCAAGATCATTTCTCATCTTCCTCAAAAGTCAAAATTGAATCGTAAGATAATTAATCGAAACTAGAAATGAACTTTTTTACGTGTAAATTGAAAAAAAAATTAGAGAACAATTGAGAGAACCAAAAAAAATATTGATTGTCAGTCTTATTATAATCAAGACAGAAAAATATTCCGGGAAAGACAAAAATTGCGGTCTGGGTTTCAGAAAACAAAACAAAAAAAAAGGGTTGGTAATTTAAAAAAAAAATTAGTAGCCACCCTGATTGAAATAATCAGAGTCAACACAAAATGATCTAATGTAACGAAATTCCTTGAAATTTCAAGTTCCCAGCGTCACGCGGTGCTGATCTGAATAAATTTCTAATATATTCAAAAAACAGGGGGAAAAGTGGAGAAAGAAAAAATAGAAAAAAAATCGCCCGTTGAAAATATTCGTATGCATACACGAGTGCACTCGCACGTGTAACCAAAAATTCTCATAGTGCCCTCCGTTGGTGTTACGCTTCTGTGCACATATCTGCATACCTATAGCTTTGACTCTGGCTTTAGAATCGAGTGGACGAATTTGAATTTTGTGGGTATTTAATGATTGCAGTCCATCGAAATAATTATACACTTTCACACACAATCGTTCGCATATTATGGATCAATGTAAATTATTCCAGCCCCCAAAGGCACGCGGATAATGACGTGAGGGTTGGATGATCACCGCCCCAACGTAATTGTCAGAACGGAAGTGCACCTGTGCTCGGAAACGTGCAGCGCGCGTACAGGTGCATTCTGGGAATCGGTTAAACGATTTTTTTCCAACTTCCCGTTCCTCCGTTTCTAGTGAACGGAACAAGTTCTCGTATTGGAAGCAAAAATGAAGAACGAAAAGTTGATCAAAATACTCGTCATTCTAATCTACTCGGCGCGAGACTCAACCGAGTCTCTTGATGTAGGCACGCAATCGGTAAATTTTCCCGCGACGATATCTCGAGAACGAGGAAACAGATTTTTAACAAATTCGTGTCAATCGACGCAGATTTTTCAAACTCAGAACTGATTAAATTTTTGCACTGATCGGTTCAGTACTTTTCGAATTATTTGAATAACAAAATACAATAAAAATTACGATATCTTGAGAAAGAATCAACGGATTTGAATCAAATCTGATCCCACATAGTTTTTTGGGCCACTAATCACGAATCTGAGGTCAGATTTTCAAAATTTCTATTTGTCGTATTCAATATGCTGCAAAAAAAAAAAAAAACATTTGGATTCTGATGAAAATTGATACTGGAAGGTTTTTTGAACCGCTGATCAAGAATCTGAGGTCAGATTAGCAAAATTCAAAATAACTGGATTAAAAATGAGTAAATGAGGTTGTTTTCATTTTCAAAAGAGCGGTTCTAGGTGGGCTACCAACTGCGGGCTGTATTCTCTTTTGATTCGATGATTTATCGCGCACTACGGACGCCGAAGCGGGGGGTTCGGAATTGAACCGGATACAACAGTTTACCGCCTTTAAACAACCGCCAAGCGATTCAATTTAGGATTTCAATGCCCCTGTACCGAGGCTCTTGCAGTACCTCGATGCATGTACACCCTTCAAATTATAGCCTTACAGTCACGTACACGTGGATATCTACTTGGGATGTAGAATGCCTCTACAAATAACGGATTTACGTTTTTTATCCTCGTCTCTTTCTTCAACCCTAATTCATTATTTCATTTAGGTTTTTGATTTCTGGTAATATTAGTGCAGTTGGTGTTTCTTGAATTTTTTTAGATTCCAGACAGAAAAAAAGAGTTTTTTTTTTGTTTATAAAATTGGATCGGATGAAAATTGTAGTATTTCACTTTTTTTTCTCTCTTTATTTGAACTTATAGAATTATTGTATTAAATTATGTGGTTTCTTTTTTTCTTCAATTTTTATTAATTTTATTATAAGAAAAAATATTCATCAGTCAGGAGAAAATTTCGTCGAATTATACAATATTTAATATATGCAAAAAAAAAAACACCCAAAATTTTCTACAATTTCATAAAACTAATATAATTTGTATATTTTAGAGTAGAATTTTTGTTATTCATAAAAAAAAAAATTTTTGTACCGAGGATACTTGAAGTATGGAAAAATCTACACAGCAGGGAAAATTTCGGTTTCATTATGATATTATAACGATACGTATCATAAAATAAAAAAATGGATCAGGAAAATAATGGAAACCCCGAAATCCGACTTTATGTAGACTCACATAAATTCCACAGTTGCCTTGCCGTTTTGCCTTGATCGTAATATGAACTCGAGTTGGTACGCACCTAATTACAAGACTTTAACGGAAACAGGCAATTGACTATTGGAGATTGGCACGATTTTATATTTATAAAATTCAATTTTCATTTGGACATTTTTTTTTTCTGAATCTAGAATTCAATAGTTTATCAATTTCTCTACTATAATTATCGTAGAAAGTACATGTAAGAATTGAAAGAACAACAAATTTAACAATTCTACGAAAAAATATTTTGTTATATTGATATTTGAACAATTTCTCTTTCTTTTTAGTCCAATTTTCTTTTGTACAGCTCTCATAGTATGATTATTTCGATTTCTATTTCTATCTACAATCCTTCAATTTCCGGTCTGACTCTAATGAGCGATACAAAAACTGCAGGTATATCATAGAAAAACAAAAGTTGTCTATACCTGAATTTTAACGATCTTCCAGTCATCGAGAGTCTCGAAGGAAATGATATTACAAAAACGGGTAAGAGCCAGAGAGGGAAGTTGAAGTTTGAAGAAAAAAAATTTAACGAGCATATCCTGGCACCGATCGAATGCCTGTGCTGTATATAATAACCCCAGGATGACGGAGACTATGCACAGACTCTCAGACGTCTGTATATTTCTTATATAGGCATTTATAGAAGCTGAGTGTACCAATTATTGACACTTTTATTATTCACCACTAGAAATCATATAAGTGCTCGAAAAAAATCCAGAGGTATTGGTCGGGGTTCGAACTCGCGAACTTCGGATTTCAAGTCCCACGCCTGTAGCCCCTGAGCCACCGTGACTCCTCCCATTATTGGATAACATATCCTACCTCAATTATTATCATCCATGTAATCAATATTAAATTTAACCAAGTTAGGAGTGTGAATATAACTGAGACAGTGACATTATACATGAATTTGTTCATACTATTTCAAATTTAACTCTGTAATCATTGGCTTAATCGGATCCGCCTAATGCCTTCAGTCCCCCTATTCCACACCCAACGTGTCCAACGTCTTTTCCTTTCCTTTTCCTTCTTCTTCTTCTTCTTCTTCTTCTCCGACGCAGGTAACTTTGCTACGGTTGGATGCGTCGACCAACTGTTGCACCTTACTCCTTTCCGGGGCACCTTTACTCTACAAGTATGATATAATGCTATTTGGAGGTAGAAAAAAAACGTTCTTTTACAGGTTACAAGGTATAGCTAGTACGGAGAGTCCCCAGTTCTTCCGGTCTGTCTGAAAAAATGATGATTATCTCGAAGCCAATTTTAAGCAAGTCGTTATAGGGGTGCCGCATCGCCCGCCCTGAACGTATCCGCAGGCAATCTGTCGTGATTTTTAAATCTCTTCCATTTAGCCACTCTTAATGTTCATTTTTTATCATTTTTTTACAACGTTTTATATTTGATCGAAATAATTGAAAAATGGTACAATTTTTTTGGTTTCAGATATCAACATTTCTCAATTTCTTTTTCATTATGAACTATACAGGATTAATTCCCAATGACTGACCGACTAACAGTCTGAAGTTGGCTAGAATCGAGGAAACAGGCTTTCAGACAGTTAGGGACCAATCCAAATGGCTGAAAGCTCATTCCTCGATTGCAAGAGGCAACTTCAGACCGTTCAGTCGTTAGAAATTCACCCTGTATACAGAATCAAATTCTCGCATGAACATAAAAAAAATGGAAGTATACAATTTTACACATTTTTTAAAATCAATTCAACCCCCCCTGCCCTTGCTTTTCGATTTATATAATAGGTGTGTCCAGTCGTTTTCAATTGAGGTTAGGTTGAAGCGTCGAGTAGACAAAAATGCCTCCATGTCTGCTACTGCGCTCGGGTAGGAAGCTTACGCGCATGCGCGAATTCGGGCCATTTTACGTCCTAGGACTTGAAAGTTAAAATGGCGACTTTAGGTACCGAAAACCGCAACATGTCTATCGTGATGATAGAAAAAGAAAATGTGCTCTTAATCGTAGGCGATATGCAATAAATACCTATAACAGTAATAAGCAAATCAAAATAAAGCAAAAAATGGAAATAAATGAATTGGAACAAAACAAACAAAAAAAATGTAGATAAACTCAGTGTTCCGAGCGAGTGAGTCTGGCGCGGAATAGCCGGTGTTATATCTACACCCTGAAAGTAGCTGGAATCAACACCGTGCGACTCTACACAACAGATGAGACAGATAGATTTTAAGGTAGGTATAGGTGGTCATGGGGACACGTCGAGAGAATCGCAGGCAGGCATGATAAAACCTGACACCGTTAACCTCAAACTTGAAACTTCGCCCGGAGTATACAGTGACTCTTATTGTTGTGTGGTACCGACACGCTTTGAGTCTCTGTGTGTAGTACGTATATGTAACGTTTTTCAGAGACACACATACTTGACAAATTTTGGCTGATGAGTTATCGTATGTGTGTGGCTCTGACTTCTCAACCGCGCGCTGAGATTGAATTTCCAAAGAATTCCCAGTATAAAAGGAAAGGTATAGGTATAAATAAACCTAGATGGGAACGACGTGAAACCGAAAACTAATCCTGGGAATCTGGCCAAAATTTCGTAATTATCATGATAATAAATTATATAAACTCAATTATGTATGATTCCCGCGTTTTTTTGGTGGTTCTTTTCGGTACTGAAAGTAGCGTTTGCTACAATATTGTCCACTTCTGAGTCCTAGGAGTTAAAAGTGGCTATTATCGTACTCCGCGCATGCGCCTTCGCATTTGCACTCGATACGATACAAACATAGGAGGAAAGAAGGCCTAGAAGAGAAGAAGCGTCGTACGCCGTGTAATAATAAACCTGCGTGGAATGATTTTATCTAAAATTGAGGTTAGTTCAAAATTATCAGCCATAACTTTAAACCGAGGGGCTATTATACTCCGCAGCGTTACGGTTCGACAATTACTAGGAATGGTGCAGTCACTCTCAGACTCATTCACAGCTACGACTAAACTCCTCCTGTACCTACATAAACAACAATATAAACAATTTTTTTTCAAATTTCTATGTATACATATAAAAAAAAAGAGGAAGACAAAAAACACAAGAAAATTATCAACCCAGAATCGAAATAAATCGATCAACATTTATATTCAATTAATAATAATTAATAATTATTGTTGTAACAATTTTTCGGGTTTTTAGGAGAATCGTTTTTTTATTTCTGACAAACAAACTGACGCAGCATATATTATACGCGTACGCGATTGGATGAATGTTAATTTAAATTCTAATTAATTCGGATTATGTCATGCGACAGCCACCGGACTCCGGTTCCCAGGATTTGTTTACTACCCGGGGTTATCGTAAATTGTAGAAGTTCGTTTGGCATCAAGTTTCAAGCTTCTTACATACCATACATGCATACGTACTCATTGCGATATCGTTCTTTGTTACAAATACTAATTTAGGTTACTTAAATAACCATCAAAAGAATATCAAACGCCATTGTATAGACTTAATAAAATATATTGTCGATACAAACGGTTTGTAACGTTTGAAACTGTACCTATTTCGCGCCACGCCATGACGTCACTATTCGATACAACGCGCCCGCCATCTACCGTCGTCTGATCGATTATTTCCAAGTTACCGCTTTGTATCGCAGAAAACGATTAGGTTATTCGAATTTGGCGGTTGACGTCATGGATTAATTTTTTATTAATCATTTATTATTAACATTAATATTGAAGAATTTCATCATTGCGTTTTAAAGCTTTAAAACAGTTTAAAAAACATTGGAACGTATGGAAAGATAAATTTTCCTATTTCTTATCAACATTGTAACCGAGTTTAATAATTTCATCATTCGCGATAAAGCAACAAAAAACAGTTCAAGGCTTATAAAGTTTTTATTAAAAACAAATTTTATTATAAAATTAATAACTGAGTGTATAAAAACTTTGCGAATAATTTATCTCCATTTATCAACTCAATTATATATTTACATACAACAAGTTTAGATAACGAATTCTCCTTCGTAAAATCTCACTTCTATCATAGTCGTCGTGATTTGATTTCAATCAATTCACCTGTAAACCTCAGTCTCTTCTCTTTCTCTCACCTGTGCATTTGAAGGGGCGCCTATATGTATAGTAGCCATAAACCGACTAAAGACAAACCCGGCCTGTTTTTTTTTTTTTCAGGTAATTCAAAACAGTGTTCGAAGGCGACAGGATGTGGCGGACCGGAAGTCCATCGTACCCCCACGTTCGTTGTAACGCGTTGCAAGTTAACAGTAGGCGTATGCAAACCGCGAAATAACTCTAGATTTTTACGAATTTCTATCCTTGCCGTAACCCGATGATAATAAATTTGTCAAATGACGGATCCATTAAAAAAATATTCAATAAAGATTGTGTCTCTTTTTTTCTTCCACTTGTTTTTGGGGTCCGCCTCAGAAAGAGGCTTGAATAACTACCTAGATATCATATATAGATACAACGTTATGCAACTAGAGCATGAGGTCAACCCGAGGCCTGACCTATAGATAAGAGTAAATATACTCGCTCGTGTTTACCGACAGATCTTCTGCCCTCGATAATGACATGTCGTATAAAAGAAGTGAGTGAGTGTGTGAAGAACAGAATACGACAGATATATGTATGGCCACGAGCATCTCTAATCTACGTGAATCTACTACTTGGCTGTATTCAATACTCGACGCGAGACTCTGCCGAGTCTCTCACTGTCGCCGTCGCCCGCCGCTGCGGCGCTGGGGGTAAAAGGACCTGTCACGTGGTCAGAAAGTAACCTCAAAGCACTCAGGAAGGCTTGACATCGATATCTACCAAATTATTTCAAAATCGTGGTAAATTTTACGGAGACTTCAAAGGTTTAATCGCCCTGATGGATATATAATGGACTGTTATATTCATATTTCTCCGAATATTTCTCCGACGTTGATGAATTCAGGCATTGGACTGTTTTGAGGTTACTCTCTGATCACGTGACAGGGTATATTACCACCAGCGCCGCGTAGTGGTCATGCTGATGTGATACATGATTATTTCAATGTATCATAAGATATTTAACAGAAAATGAATAGTGCGATGAGTGATAAATTAGGAAGAGACACATACGGGTTATTTCTACTGAATTTTTATTACACTATGAGGTTTTCATAAATATAATATTGTATAGTTTAGATATGGTATAGTATTTGGGAGTATTTATGGAATTCCTTATCTAGAGAAAGAAAAATCGAAGTATGAGACCCATAAAAAAAAGTAATAGTCTGAGGAGATTATTCAATCTTTATGAACTTCGTAATAGTGTAATTTATATTGGGAAAATCCTCTTTTTCATCATCATATATTACCAAAAGCGATTTATCATTGGATTGACGTTATGAGGGTACACATAACACTGAAAAGTACCTCTGCTACGCATTCACGATAACGAAGATGTATTTGAAGGATTGACACGTGACCTCAACCTTATATCGGATACCCACATAGAATATAAAATATACTGTTATACGACTGTTCATATTATCGTATATTTTACCAGTGTAATAATTGATTAAGGATCATCTACGGAACAAAAAATGAATTAACGAGGAGAAAAAATAAGAGCGTTTTCCCTTCCATGTGATAATAATTAATCCGATCATTCTTATTGAAACCAAAAGAGTGACAGAAATTTTTTTACAAACCGTCCGGGAGAGGAGATTATTTTTATATGATGAGATAAAATGTTGTTAAATTATATTTTGAGAATTTATATGGCTTCTATAATCCTATAAATTTGATAATCTATATTTTTATAAAGTTAAGTGTAAAAAAAAAAGTATTTTTCTTTTCGATACTCCAAAATGTGTATGAAAATGAAAAAAACTTCCCTGCTAAGCGGAGCAACAGGTTCAGATATATCGACTCGACAAAAAGTATTTTCATAATATGCATAAGTATACATTTCTTTTGAATAAATGATTTTCACTATTTGGAAATAAGATCCTAATGACAAAAAAATCCTACTTCAATGAAAAAAAGGAGGGAAAGGCCTCAGCCTGTTGTAATCGTGATATGTTTTAGCTTCTACGATCACTTCTGATGCGATGTAGGGTTTGATCGAAGCCATAGAAAATCTCTGAGGTTAAATTACCAATTTTTTTTTTTTGTTTCAAATGACTGAAAATCTCCTCCAAGTTTTTGTTTCTATAAAAATTAAGCGCAAGGCGTTTTTTTCAATCTTGTAACGTTATTAAGATAATTGTCAATCAACACTTTATATATAATTAGTGAACACAGTGCAGGAGCCCAGAAAAGGAATAGAGGATAATTAGTCACTTTTTTTAACGATCACAAAAAATTATCCCCTATGTTTTCTTCGTTATATTCTTCTGACAGTCAGCTACTGATTTCATCAATCACTCAATATAGGCAATTTATTTTTTTTCCAGAAAAATCAGTTGAGAATCTTTCAATTATACAAAAGTATGACTAAAATAGGCTAAATTATTCTCTGTTTTAAATTATCGCTATCAAGAATAATCATTGTTGTACATTTTATAGATCCTTTTGGTTTGGTTTTCGGTTCATCTAAATTAACATTCTTATATCTTCTAAACGGTCAACTATAAGTGAACAAATGTGATAAACTTTCTTCTAGTAAATTTCACTATCTTCAAAATTGGTTAAAGACATTTTTCTCTACGACCAACCTGAAGTGAGATATCGACACAAATAGAGTGAAACTGATTTATTATACTCGGAAAAAAATTGGTCTTCTATGATTAGATAAAATTCTATTAGCTCAGATAGAATTTGATCAAATTCTACACATCGATTCTGTAAATATCGAGTTTTATCTCATTTTTGTCGAATCTGATAAAATTTGATCAGAGTACCTATATGGAATTATGTATAAAATTTAATGTGATCTGATACTGAATTTATAGTGAATTAAGATACACAAATAACTTTACAATCGTTTCAAAAAAAAAAAAACTCTTATCAAATTTGATAAAATTCTATATCGTATATAGTATCGAATATCGACAAAATCGATTATAGAATTTCACAGAATTGAGTTCAATTTTCATCCAATCAATATTTCTTGAAATTAAGATAATACAATAGAACAGAGAAAATATATGACATATGGTGGCACCAATTGGCAACAGGCAAAAAATCCATATAATAGAATTAACTCGTTCCTGTCAATCAGAAGCAAAAGATCGGCGATCTATACTTCAAGTTCAGTATTCTGCTTATGTTAGAATTAAAATTATGAAATCTGAGTCTATAATAAATCCAAATATTCAAATACTGTTATCACAAAAATTCCCTTAAAAATCTAAAAAATCTCTGATTACAAAAAATTGAATCTTGGGTAAAAAAAAAATGCATCAAGTCGCACCAAATTCTATTTTCTCATTCAGTATATGCTCATAGATGTGAAAGAGTGCATCTGCATCATCAGCATCATCGCCATCGTCACCAGCGATAATTTGAGTCGAGTAGGTACCGTTCAGCTGCAGCAGGTCTATAGTTTAACTTAATTAACGAATACGTTAGAATAACAGTTTCGTCGTGTAGTGTATGTGTATAAACTGTATTCAGTGGGGGTGGTGGTGGGCTGAAGAGTAAAGAGTAAAGAGCATCATCTCAATTGATACGTCCTTCAACCGCGGCCATACCGTATCTTTATATGTATTTTTCTCTCTTTTTTTTCTCCTTCTTTATTCTCCATCTTCTCTTATGCACGTATCTATCACGAGCTGACGCTATAATAACAGCAGCACGATGGCCGTTCATCAAACCTACGAACAACCTTCTGAAAGATTCTAGTCGAAGGTGAAGTTCCATTTTTTTTTTTTTTTTCAAAATTGTTACGTTTTTAGATTCTCAAAAATTAATTAATTAACGTGTTATAACGTCAATAATGAAAGCAAGAATCAATCACGTGATCTTGTATCATAAAAAAATTTAGAACAATACAAATTTTGAACGATCGTAGAAAATTCTGCTCTTCCTGAAGAATAATTTTGCGTCAATTTTGAAGAAAAAAAGTTCTAGCCAACTACTTCAACTATTAACTTTGTGATAATCATCCGACATTGAATTAAACTTCTTATATACATATTTCGTAACTGAAATAACAAATTTTTCTGTGATGCAATCAATTCAACATAAAATATATGCGAAAACAAAAAATAAAAAATAAAAGTAATTGGACTATTCTCTGATAAAAAACAGGCTCTTTTAATCAAATTCATTGCAATTTTAATCTATATAATGTGTCTCGAAACAAGAATAAGATACCAAAAAATCAACGATAATTAAGATACAAAAAGAGAAAACATTGACTTAATTGAGATGATATCAATTTTTTTTCTTATAATATTAATTAAAATATTTGAAAGCAAATTTTTGTCTCCTTTATAGCTATGCGATTTTTTTATATCAGTTAATAAAATGGTTTGTGGCAATTTATATGAAAGGCGTCGAAGCCTTTCTATATTAATTATTGGAATGTTCAAATATACCAACAAAAAGAATATTTTTTGGTAGTTTTTAGTGCTTTCTGTCGGTTTAGCGTCGAACAATTTTAGGCCCTCCAGACGCGATCCAATTACTAAACTCGCTAATTGTGTCTGCGTCGGCAATTGAAATTAATAAACGCAAAATTAATTGATGATGTGGACCCTAAGGCTGTAACAATATTATTTGTAGTCTTAAATAAATTATTTTTTCACAATTTTAAGACCTTTTTACCCAATGAATAATTTGTTAATGATAAACAAAATCTAAATTGATGAATAAAAAGTAAGTATGAGTGGGACAGCGTCCTGGTCCCGTGGTTCGAGTCCCCGATTATCAAGCGGGAGACCCGGGTTCGAATCCCGATGATGACGAGAAAATTTTTTCTCATCAAAAACCTTATAAAATAAATCGAATTGTGTAATTCTTGATATACCTGTTTGAGATCGAGATCTGGACATCTTTGAGCGCAGTCTTCTTCCAAATCGGTAGGGGAAGTACCGACGGAGTCCTGATTCTCCGGAAGGAGTCCCGCGACTCCAACCAGAAGCGCGAACAGCCTCACGAAATACATATCCGGATCGCTATCATAATATCACAACCTGATAACAATCGTAACGTTATCAACCAGCCACATCACTATCGCGCTTCGAAGACAACTTCACTCTGATCGAAGTTCTTTTGAAATCGAATGTCTTCCACTTTCTCTCACACCTTTTTTATTTACCCAATAAACTTTTTTTTTTAAACAATTCACTTTCGTCTTTTTATTTATCAACTTTTTTTGTCTTGTTTTTTGAAAATTAATTTATGAATAATGAATGAATGGTGAAATTAGTATCGTAAAAACTGGAAGAGAAGAGATGCCCTCTCGTTAAATTTTGAAGTTGCGGGCGCGCGCACAAGAGAGCAACTGATGTCCGTTGATGTCTGAAGGCCTGGAATACGGTGCGGAAAGTCAGCCTAAGAGTGGAATGGGTTCCCCACCACAACCCCTGCCACAACCACTTGATTCGTTCGGACGTAGTACGCGGCCTGTTGTACTATATACGAGGCTGTTACGATACCCACGATCCTCGTGGGCCCTTAATGCCCTTATATCCACTTCACTCGCCCCTTCTGCACTGACAGACTGACTGATGGCTTTTTTTCTTTTTTCTTTATCAGCCACTCGCAGTCATCGACTTCCGAATATCAGAGTTGAGATTGATCGGAGATTTGAGAAATTTTCTTTCATTATTTCTTTGGCGTTGTACAAATTCTTTCATATAGGTAAATTAAAATTATGATTCTGAAGACGTTTTTTTTTATAAAAATTTACTGTTTTTAGTGGAAAAGTAAAATTTCACAATTTTTATATGAATATATTTATAGTCTTTTTTTACAAACAAAATATGTACGTTTTTCTTTTCTTTTATGAAAGTTAATCAATAATTTTCTATGAAAATCTTGAATTTTTTAGAAAATCAAAGTTCATCAATTTCTGTAAAAATTTTTAATTTTTAAAAAGTGTTTTCTACAAAAAAAAAAAAAAAAATCACAAAACGTCCTAATAATTTCCATGATAGTGATTGATTTTGTAGAATTAATTTTTTTTCCTACTCATGATAGAAGTTTTTTTTTTTTGTAAACTATTTTATCCACAAAAAAAGGCAATTTCTACTAAAATAAGCTACACATTCATATAATTTTGGTTTCTGTGAATTTTTTTTTTCCTTTTACATGTTGAATCAGACAGTCAAAAAAATGTCAAATTGTGATAAGATTTTAGGAATGTAAGATAAATATAAGACAGTTTTTTCTTTCAAATAACATAAATCGGAATGTTTGAATTCTTCAACATATATGATTTTTTTTTTTTGTTGAAACAAGGAACAGTTTTATTAACAGCGCGCGCACCTAAAATTTACAGAAATATTTTTCGGAACGAGGAAAAAATGTAACCTTTCATTTTATAACGTTGTACTATTATAGTATAATTATAATACACTACGAAGATTCGAGTTTACGTTTTTAATTCAACCCATCTCTAACTCTCACTTCGTCTAGCCTGCTTACATCAGCTCTTTACACTAATGACTTTTTCTTTGTAATCTCCCGACACTCTTTATTACAGTTTTTACATTTTTTTTCTTTCTAATTAAACTAAACTCAGTCCTTTAATTAGTGTAGAATTTATCATTCCATTTTACATTCTTTATTCATTTATTAATTTATTCTATGTTCTGACTCGATCATCATTGCTTATCGATCATCTCTTTTTCAATAGGCAAAAATCTATACCTACTATTACAGAAGACTGTGAGCATCGTATAGTACATTCAAGATAGTTGATAGCATGTAGTATGCAGTACCTATATTTAGTACGTGAATATAACCTAAATGGCCGAATGGACAATGGTCAATTGTCAGATTGACCCGCTCTTCTCGTAACGCTCTTCTCTCAGAATGTTCATTCATAAATTTGTACTCGGTATATAAATTGAATCGGATCCGACCTATGTCCATCAATTAATCCTGTACGACTCCTAACTCAATCCAAACCCCTTCAGTGGTCACTTTGAATAAATTATTGCTTTTATCATTATTTTTAAACTATTTCTTCTAGCTCTTCCAGATTGAAAAAACGTTTGCGCAGGAATTGAATGATCACAAATGATTCTAAACCCTCAAAAAGTGGAAATCAAACTTGAAGAGCAGCTCTTCAACATCATCGTTTCGATTCTGGAAATCCTCCCTTGGATCCGTTACTGGAATAATCAATGGTACTAGATTTAGAATTCTTGTTGCTCCAGCCATATTTCTAGCTATTCGATTTTCTGGACCATCTCAATTGTTTCGCCTATAATTGACTTCGCTGTGACCTTTTTTTCTCATTGTCAGTGAGTAACACATGATTTCGAGGAACAATTATTTCTATAGGTATGACGAATCGAAAATCTCTGTATAATCGAGATGTACCCTTTAATCTCTATATTTATGCAACTACTCATAATGACAATTATTGGAGTTGAATAGCTGATGGATCAGCTCAATTCCCATGGCTTATTTACAGATCAGTTACACCCAGTAATCCATACGATGCCATAACGACCAGACGCAAGATACCGACTTAATTCTAATTCCCACCCCTAATTTTGATGTCTATGTGTTCGTTGATGCAGCCAGCATTGCTGTTATGCTTGTAGTGTATCAGTCAGTCGTGTGGAAAGCATTGTGCTATGCTCTAACACAATGGTACAGCGTGTGTACATAGGTTACACGTGGTTATTATGCGGGTCCAGACAGCATCTTTCGTGGTATGTCGAAAAGAGCAACGACGAAACTCCCGGCACCCTGACCTTTGGCGTTTCTACCATTGTGTTCGTGGTTCATCACACTTTTAAGGGACAAAACAAACCGAGAAAAGATCGTCAAACAAACCATTTTTTTTTTTGTTCATACGATTCTTCGGTATTGTGCTGTCTCCTTTTTTTTAGCCTCACTCGGAATCATCCTCTGTCTATATTTACTGTTGGGCATTTTCGTTTGTTCTGGAAAGGAATCTGTGACTGCGCGGAAATAAAAGTGTAGAGGTCAATAATTATTTTAGACTTCACACGATGACCGTTCGGCTACACTTCGCTTCGCCTGCACTTCAGCCTGTATTGACCATTGGTCAAATTTTCATTTTCTTTTTTATAATTACATTTTTTACATAAAAATGACGATCTAACGAAAATTCAATTTTGTGACATCAAAGAATCTCGCGCCAAGTACATTCAATGTTACATGAAAATGATTATCTTTGTTGAATAGATTGAAATGGGGGTGAAAGTGTTCTGAAATCCCTGCAGGATAGTTTTTGCCAGAGAAATTATTTTGTATCTTTGATTTTTTCATATCTTGATCATATTTTATCTAGTTTTGTTAATTCGTGTGTTGTAATCGAGGAGATCGATTGATACCTATGTATATCTATATGTGTGTGTGTGTGTGTGTGTTACGAAACATCCGTTAAATTTCAATCCCAACCGACCGTTATACGCAGGTCGGTATTGACTTCCTGCGGAAATGACCAATGTACGTCGTACGTACGGGGCTATCCATCCATCCATCCATCCACCCATCCACCGGAGAGCCTCTGGCACGGATCAAACTCCGCTCTTACAATCTGCTCCTTTTCCTCTTTGACGTCTATCACTATGCATGCTTGTACCACTTAATTTATACATAATCACATGCATCAGAATCACTATTGAAAAGAATATAACTCAAGTCAATAAATTATATCAATTTCTTTTTTTTTTTCTAATCGTTATAGTATATTTAGGTGTCGAAAACATGGAAGACCTTAAAAAGGTTGTATTTCATTTTTACCATGTTCATTAGGCTCACGGAGTAATCGAAGAAAAAAAATTCCTTTGTCAATTACGTCACATTGAAAATGTTACAAAATCTACACTACACTATAGATTCTTTCAGAAACCTCTAATGGATTCCAGTACGATTCTCATTGTCAGTCATGTCAGACCCAAAGGCAGTGCCAAAGGAACTGCCAACGCTCAGTGAAATTAAAATTCTGTAATTAACGGTTCTCAGTTGTAATATGCGGCAAGAATGATGATAGAATTGTATTTTATTTGGGTTGAATATGATTATCCGATTCTAAATAAAGATCCCTGCACCGACATGGTTACTGACCGAGTCAGCTGGTTCATTTTTTTCACCTACTGTTGGTAAGTGAACTAGGATCTGCCGTACCGACCGCGGGTCACCGGTTACCGACCGATTCCTCCATTTCTATAGATCGCCGACTTACGATTTTCGGGTGTTGCTTGGGTGGCGGTAAAAACTTCGAAATCTCGAAAGGCCAAATCTTTCATTCCTCAAATGGGTGAAAAAGTTTATGAATATAATACAAATTTAGTACAGAATTTAAGATATACTATAATAAATAATTAAAAATGTCAAATTGATGTTAATTATTTTTATTATTATTTCTTTATTTCCTTTTTATCGTGGAAGTAGTATACAGAGTAAACCGCAGCCTGGAACAAGAATAAATTTCGTATAGTAAATGTTAATCGTTTATTTTTGTTT
Organism: Euura saliciscinereae; assembly: GCA_018420115.1. Taxonomy (NCBI): domain Eukaryota; kingdom Metazoa; phylum Arthropoda; class Insecta; order Hymenoptera; family Tenthredinidae; genus Euura; species Euura saliciscinereae. Next base: position 52,171 of record JAFFZH010015785.1, on the reverse strand, counting down.
CTTCCCAAAGATGATATCATCATTTACTGACTCAAGGCGAGGCAACTGATTCCTAAGATAGTCGCGTCGCAGTTGTATTCGATAAGAATCCCTGTGACATTACCGGAAACTGCAGACCCGAGTCTACCGCAAGTCAGTGAAAGGGAAACTGCCATCGCTCTGTGATATAATAAGACCGTTCAATCGTGTCTGATACAAAATTAATCTTATCGTCAAAGAGTTACAAAAATATCAAATACTTGCCTCAGATGCGTCGGATATACGTCGACTATCGAAGCACTGAGAACGCTGACGCATGTGCCTGACATCACAACGAATCCCGCCAAAAGTAGAGTCAGGGTTATGTCATCCCGGGCAAAGTATGATCCGATGCCGGTTATTCCGCCCAGTGACAAGGCCGAAACTGATCAAATTTTGTCGATTAGATGTCGATTTAGAATTTAGAATCATGGAAATGAATTCTTCAACAGATTATCATACAGGGTGTCGAGAATGGGGGAGGGGCTTAGTTTTCACGAGGCCATGATCAATCAACAAGGGAAAGAATCACGTCGACCGAATACACTTGAGATGATACACCCTGTACTTTCAGTGTAGGTTCGTAATTCATTGATCCAATTCAAACCGGTAAACGATTAATTAGTATATAATTGCACGAGTTGATGAGATAAAGTCCGACAAATTTATTACACAGTCCATAAAATGTAATCAAACTCAGTTTGCTGTGGGTATATGATAACGAGATAACGCGTGAACTTGACAATTCATCCTGTGCACTTGATACTCACCCAGGACAGTTCGTTTTCCAAAAATGCTCACTAGAAATCCGTAGCTTGGGTAGGTTGCTATGTACAAAACACCGACGACCAGAGTACTCAGGTAAACTCCATCCCTGATCACGTCACTGCACTCTGTCGATGACAGTCCCATCGACGAATAGGAAGTGGTATTGACCTTGTACGAAACGAATTCGCATATCGTCTCAGGGCCTTCGGTCACGTTCGGATCGACCACCGTCATCATGTTCAACAAATTTGGAAGCCAAAGGTACATTCCCTGGGCCCTACGACCATGATGAATAAAAATGAGACTCATTGTCAGTTCACTAAAAATCAAAGGGAATTGAAAATGGTCTGTATTCGCTTACCCAGCGTAAATACCGAACTGAAGAGTGCAGACGAGGAGAGTCGTCCAGCCAAACGGAGGCAGGAAAATGGGAGTTGTCTGTCGCCATATTGTTTTTGCGAAACCTCCAGGAGTCGTGGACATGTGCCGAGACGAACCGTTCGAAGCTGTATCCTCAAACTTCAAATTTTTCACCTGTATGTCACACGAAGTCGATGAAGTTACTGTTCCTGACTGGGTTTAAACCCTTACCGGATAATTTTCCGGACCGTCTCGAGTATTCATGGCGTAAATTTCGCTCAGAATCGTAAGGGCTTCCTGTTTCTTGCCAACGGACATCAGGAACTTTGGACTCTCGGGAAAAAATATGAAAACGAAAAATTCTACAAGAGAGAGAATACCCATCATCACTATGTACAGACGCCAGGATGTGAAAACGACGAAACCGAGGTCCCACTTTATTCCTACGGGGATCAACACCCAGGCAAGACCTGCGGAAAACAATGCCCACACATTATACCATGTGCTGCACCCTAAGTTGAGGAAAAAAACACCGTTTTCTTTACCCGGTATCATCAAATATGCGGCAGCGATGAAGCCACATGTCCATGTCATGATTTTTGCGCGGTTGTAAGACGGTAGAAATTCACTGAGATAAGCGTAGACGGTCGAAGTGGTCCCACAGAGCCTGAAAAAGGAGCCTTCTTCGGATTCTTAGTATAATAGATAAGGAGCTCGCAAGACTAGCTCTGAAGAAGCAGCAATGCGGTTGCTTAATTAATAAATACACGTTTGAAGATCGTTATCGTATATCTGCTTACGCCAAGCCAGTTAGAAATCTGAAAACTATGAAGGTCACAGCTGTGGGAGCGAAGCTCGATGCAAAGCTGAATGTCCAGGCCCAAAACACCGATATCAAAATCACTTTCTTCCGGCCATAAGTATCGGCGCAGAAACCCCACGCGTGTGCGCTCATGACCATTCCTAAGATAGCAATAAGGTCATATTAAATCAGAGACGAACTGAAAGAGGAAGCTCGTCTGGATGAAGTCTTTTAAACTCTTCAGAATTTTGGATACTAAATGTCAACCATCAGTTACTATGGAACGAGTAGCCCATTAACTCACCCACGAATGTGGCACTGGACAGGTAACCCTTCTCCGTCGTTGTGAGAGCCAAATCGCACTGGGCTGCCGGTAGTATGAAGCTGCTCCCCATCGTCTCTTGGACCATGGAAATGAGGCAGAGGCCACATATTGTGACAAGTCCAGCATGGTATCGCCCGAATCCTATAAGAATTTGGAGAAAAAAAACTCCTCCACCATCATCAGATTCGAGAATGACCTTTACGAACCTGTCAAATCGATTGCCTCTTCCAAATCAACTTCGTCACCCCCAGACTTTGTGCTTGGCTTATTTTCTGAATAAATTTTCACCGGTTGTGAGTAAGATGATTAAAAATCTAGGTCAGATCAAGGAACGGTAGGTATGGTTGTCAAACTTACCTGACGAGTCAGGCACCTGCTCCAAATCGATATCCTCGTTTCTTGATTTATTGTCTGCAAAAGACAAAGTTTGAGAAAGAATCGTCAGAATGATTTCAATTAACTGTACCGAGTCATCTTGTGAGCATATGCAACCGAGATGAGACAGATTGTTGCTGGAATGTCAAGCGGAATGTCATCCCAGTTGCAAATGAATTGTGAATTTTTGCATTCGTACCTCTGGCCATGATGATCAGTCATGCTTCGCTGTTGGATGATGTGTGCTCATTGCGGAAATAGACATTTCTTGGCGCTTTCTGATGGACGTAATTTCTTATCTACATCAGATCTGACAGTACCAACAACTTTAGACACCAGAATATCGCGGATAATGGAATCGCTATTATATTTACTCTTCACACACACTGTAAATCATTCTTGATTACACAATTATTTATCCAAGGGTTATAAAACGAGGGAGAATCACTCCATCAGATACTCATTCAATTTTGTTGTGAATTTTGGTGGAACATAGAATGAGATCAAAAGTGGAGGAAAAAAAGTGGATAAAGTTTTCAAACCAAGAAAATCTGTTTGCAAAAAACGATGGGATGGTCTGTAATAGTATATGTTTATTGTCATGCCTCGGCTAAAATTTCGCTTCGTGGTAAGTTGCATAAAACATACAGTATTGCTGACAAATACGAAAGAATATACCAAAACCAGTGAAGAATAAGGATAATCATCAAGAAAACGTATGGAGCAAGGATTTGGATAGAGCAGAGAAGAAAATTGAAATTTGGATAGGAAAAAAAGGAACGTCGCAAAAATATAGTTATGGGTGTGGATCCCGGCCAGATCAGATATTCCATCAATCTATTTACATGGGCCGACCCATTTTCACCCACACGTGGGTTCCTCGGTCCTTGTTCTTCGTTCTTTGTATTGATTTCATCATTTTATTGTACCTCTTCCCTGGATCCATCACAGGAACCTCATTCACTTCTTTTTTAATAAAGTCTGCAGCTCGTTCTCCAATCATTACTATCGGTGCTACAGTGTTGCCGGATATAACCTGTAACACAGTCACCACATCAATACAACTGTATGAATGTCTACACATCCGTCTAATGATCATTAATACGGGACTGGAATTACCTGAGGCATTATCGAACCATCAGCAACACGGAGTCCCTTGATTCCATGGACTCGGAGCTCGGGATCGACGACGGCCATGGGGTCGGAAGCAGGACCCATCTTGCAGGAACCAGCTTGGTGATTCTCAGGTTTGGTATCTTGTCTCACCGCACAAGCCCAGTAATCAGTGCTCGCAAAACTATGATCGGAACAAGCCTCGAGAGGTGTATTGGACAGGGTAAAGTTCAAGGCCTGCATGGCCTTGGTCCGAGCCAGGGCCAAGGAGATCTCTATACCTTCGACCAAACCGTGGATGTCACTGGGTTCATCCAAATAGTTGCCCCAGAGCAGTGGTAAATCGAGTGGGTTGTTTGATGCCAAGCTTACTCTCCCTAGAATATCGAATGTTCAGCTGTTTCAGTTCTCTTATAACGCAGGCTACTATGCAAAAACTGACCTCTGCTCTTTGTGTGAAGGAACGTTGGCGAAAGGGTGACTGTGCGAAGTCCTGTGCTCTGGAGGGCACTAACATCACCTGGTGCACAATTCGCGATATAACCTCCAACGAATATCTCGAGATCAGGATAGTCGACGGTTGTTTTGCTGCTTGCTAAAATAGCCGCCATCTGACTCAATCCAGTAGCGGACAAGGGGCCAGTCTGATTGTTATAGTATGCGTCAGCTACTTCCCGGTTGTTATCGTAAAGGTTGCTTTCATCGATGGTAAAATTGAGCTGATAAGATACGTGATTATGAAGGTTCTCGCCAACGCCAGGTAAATCCCTGACCACGCGAACCCCCACAGATTCCAGGTGGGTCTTTGGTCCGATTCCAGAATTGAGCAAAATGTGGGATGACCTCATGACTCCCGCGGAGAGTACTACTTCCTCGGTCACTTTTGCAGTCCTGAACTTACCATCCTGGAAGAATTTCACTTGTCTAGTGATACTATTGCAACATTCCACAAGCTGCGGCTTACCTTGTAGTACTCTACACCGACAGCCGTGTCGTCCCTGACGATGACCCTGGTCCCCGTCGAGTTCAGAGAAATGTGAAGGTTCGCACGATCTCTGGCTATCCGAAGATAGGCTGCAGCGGTACTCTTCCTAACTCCATTCAAACTCATGGTCTGAGCAATTGTCATACCAGTTTGAACATCTCCATTGAGGTCCTCGCTGATGCCCCAACCTGCCTCTTTCGCTGCCTCGAGGAAGTGTCCCCCAATGTGAGGTAGGTACGGGAATCTTCCAACGGGAAGCGGTCCGTTCGCTCCATGATGGAGCCCCCCTACCCTATCGATTTCGGTATTGTTTTCGAGAAGCAGGAAAAATGGTTCCACCTCTTCCCATGTCCAGCCATCGTTACCTAGAGCAGCCCAGTTGTTGTAATCCGTAGGGTTGCCTCGTATGTACATCATCCCGTTGTGCGCCGTGCTTCCACCGAGGTTTTTTCCCGCTGGCCACGAGCAGGAACCGTTCGTAGAGAGACAGGCATGACTCTCATTTACAGTTTTGTATTGCCAGTCAATTTCGGACCCTATTTTCCATCAACTTCATTTACACTGGTTTGGTGGATGAGTTTATTCGGGCGATTGAATACACATTTTTTAAACTCTACTTACCTAGAAACTTGGTCATGAAGCCGGGGACTTCTGCGGCTGCAGGCTCATCGGGACCAGCCTCTAAGAGTAAGACTTTCCAGTTACAATTTTCACTCAGTCTTGAAGCCACTACCGACCCTCCAGCACCGCCTGCAGTGAAGAAGTTAATCGATTTTGAAGTTTTGAATTCAGTAAATGTCGATCATCAGAAGCAATACCAACCACCAATCACCACGAAGTTGTACTCTTCATCGGGAACTTCGACTGGCTTTATGCGCTGGCATATCCCGGATATCTTATCGTTAGATCTTATGAACGTGTTCAGAAGGGACATGAATGTGACGATGGCGGTTGAGGAGGTGCAGACGTCCCCAAGGCTTGGACCAAGAAATTCTGCACTGCAAGTGAACAGTGACTGGCCGGTGTTGTCCGTCATCTGTCATCAAATCAGGATCATCGAATTCCAAGGAACATCCAATGCCGGGAACTTAGAATTATTAGGTTCAAGATGACCAACTACCACGAGGGTCACCAAGACTGGTTTGAACTTGGAAAAAATCAATTTCCGTTTCTGATTCTGATACTCAAACACAGGTTCTAGTATAGATTGTGATTCTGATTATCTACTTGGCCAAATTTTCAGTCTCTGAGTCTACTAGGAAACTATCCCTATATGAAAATGAACCGTAGCTCAACTCAAATAAAAATCTAAATTTACTCCAATCCACTCACGATAATTAAAAAAAATAAAAATGTCAGGTTCCCTTCTTCTTTCCGACAAAACTTTACTTCACGCCCCAATCCCAATTTTTTACCTCAATATATACTTGCCTGGCAATCATTTTCAAGCAATCTAATCTTATCTAATATAATCCAAGCTGATCCGCTCGAAGAAATACATTATGAGTTCATTATGCAATTAAGCGATTTAGTAAATTCAAATATGTTCTCAACTCAAAAAACATACCGAACAATTCAATTCAATACGCCACATTTGTGATTCCACGGTAATTTCATCTATGTATGGTGAATATTGATCATAATTTTGATAGCTTGAGATTTATTTTTTCGCAATTTTTCTAAAATTACTTTCCGTATTTTCTTACTTACTAATTAGGTGAGCTAGCGAGCAAGCCGAACGGTACTGTAAATTTGAATCGTACCATGATTATCACACACCCAACAATGCGAATACGAAAGAATGTTACAAAGAATAGAGGATGAAGACAACGTATGGGAGCAAGTATTTAGATGGAGCAGAGGAGAAGATCAAACTGGATAGAATTACAAATTAATAGTGAAGGTAGTAAGGGACGTCGAAAGAATATATTCATGGGTGTGGAGCCCGGCCATGTTGGCATGTTCATCACGTTTAACACGTACCGACCCAGTTTTACCCACACTAAGGTTTCTTGTTCCCTGTATTAATTTTATCATTTTATTATTTCAATTCTCTGCATCCATGAGACGAACCACAGTCGAAAGAATAAAACTAACATTTTCATAGTATTTTCATGCCGATCGACTTGTTTTGATGAAGTGTGCAGCTCGTTCTCCAATCATTACGATCGGCGCTTCAGTGTTGCCGGATGTAACCTGTAACAGAGTTACATCAATACAACTTGTTGGATTCACTGCTCTCCACAGTTTGTAAGGCTACTCAAGGCTCAGTAAGGAAGACACTCCTTGAGTGTCTGGTCTTTTCAGAAACGACATTTAGCGGATGTCTACACATCCGTATTATCATAAATAGGAAATACTACTGGAATCACCTGAGGCATTATCGAACCATCAGCGACACGGAGTTTCTTTATTCCGTGGACTCGGAGCTGAGGGTCGACGACGGCCATAGGGTCGGAAGCGGGACCCATCTTGCAGGAACCAACTTGGTGATTCTCCGGTTTGGTATTTTGTCTCACCACACAAGCCCAGTAATCAGTGCTCGCAAAACTATGATCGGAACAAGCCTCGAGAGGTGTATGGGACAGGGTAAAGTTCAAGGCCTGCATGGCCTTGGTCCGAGCCAGGGCCAAGGAGATCTCTATACCTTTGACCACACCGTCAAGGTCACTGGATTCATCAAAATAATTGCCCCAGAGCAGTGGTAAATCGAGTGGGTTGTTTGATGCCAAACTTACTCTTCCTAGAATATATCGAATGTTCAGCCGTTTCAGTTCTCTTATAACCCAGGCTACTATGCAAAAACTGACCTCTGCTCTTTGTGTGAAGGAACGTTGGCGAGAGGGTTACGGTGCGAGGTCCTGTGCTCTGGAGGGCACTGACATCATATGGTGCACAACTCGAGGTATAACCTCCAACGAATATCTGGAGATCTGGGTAGTCAGCTGTTGTTGCGTTGGTTGCTAAAATAGCCGCCATCTGACTCAATCCAGTTGCGGACAAAGGGCCGGTCTGATTGTAATAGTATTGTTTAGATACATCCCAGTTATTATCATAAGTGTCGCTCTCGTTGATAGTGAAACTAAGCTGATAAGCTACGTGGTTATGAAGGTTCTCGCCAACGCCAGGTAAATCCCTGACCACGCGAACCCCCACAGATTCCAGGTGGGTCTTAGGTCCGATTCCAGAATTGAGCAAAATGTGGGATGACCTCATGGCTCCCGCGGCGAGTACTACTTCCTTGGTCACTTTGACAGTCTTGAACTTACCATCCTGGAATAATTTCACTTGTCCAGTGATACCATTGCAACATTGTACAAGCTGCGGCTTACCTTGTAGTACTCGACACCGACAGCCGTGTCGTCCTTGACGATGACCCTGGTCCCCGTCGAGTTCAGAGAGATGTGAAGGTTCGCACGATCTCTGGCTATCCGGAGATAGGCTGCAGCACTACTCTTCCTAACTCCATTCAAGCTCATGGTCTGAGCAATTGTCATGCCAGTTTTAACATCTCCATTGAGGTCCTCGCTGATGCCCCAACCTGCCTCTTTCGCTGCCTCGAGAAACTGTCCCCCGATGTGAGGTAGGTACGGGAATCTCCCAACGGGAAGCGGTCCGTTCGTTCCATGATGGACCCTCCCTACTCTTTCGATTTCGGTATTGTTTTCAAGAAGCAGGAAAAATGGTTTCACCTCTTCCCACGTCCAGCCATCGTTACCTAGAGCAGCCCAGTTGTTGTAATCCGTAGGGTTGCCTCGTATGTACATCATCCCGTTGTGCGCCGTGTTTCCACCGAGGTTTCTTCCCGCTGGCCACGAGCAGGAACCGTTCGTAGAGAGACAGGCGTGTTTCTCATTTGCAGTTTTGTATCGCCAGTTAATGTCAGACGCTATCATTGATTGATTTCATTTATACGGATTTAGCGATTGGATACAGATTTTTTACACTCTACTCACCTAAGAACTTGCCCCATAAACCGGGGACTTCTGCGGCTGCAGGCTCATCCGGACCAGCCTCTAAGAGTAAGACTTTCCAGTTACAATTTTCACTCAGTCTTGAAGCCACAACTGACCCTCCAGCACCGCCTGCAGTGAAGAAGTGAACCGATTTTGAAGTTTTCAATTCAGTAAATGTCGATCATCAGAAGCAATACCAACCACCAATCACCACGAAGTCGTACTCTTCATCGGGAACTTCGACTGGCTTTATGCGCTGGCATATCCCGGATATCTTATCGTTAGATCTTATGAACGTGTTCACAAGGGACATGAATGTGACGATGGCGGTTGAGGCGGTGCAGACGTCCCCAAGGCTTGGGCCAAGAAATTCTGCACTGCAAGTGAACACTGACTGACCGGTGTTGTACCTCATCTTGAACAAGATCAGAGCCGGCGTTACGTATCGAATACAAGGTATTAGGAGAATTGGGTTAAAAAAAACTGATCTATTTTGGCAATTTTGATAACTGTGCATGCCTGGAGCCATATCTTTATCTTGTACCATCAAGACAGTGCGTGCTTTATTTCTGCTTATTTTACAGGTGGCTCTCAAGAAAAAGAAGTCATTACCTAGATTTAAGATCTGGTGAATTGTAGATTGAATCATGTTTTCGTAAATCTAATTAACTGTAGGTATCAGGACTTTATCGGGCTCACAAAGATTCAAGTACGTTTACTCGGAAGTGACTTTGTCAAAAATAAAATCGAGGAATAAATTCTTTTTCTCTGATTGAGTAACACCTGTATAAATCTACTTGTGGCTCTTTGTGACTTCAACGTTCCGATACAATATTAGACTTACTGGAATATGAGGTGATACGTACGGAGGTCTATGTCAATTAATTTTTTTTCTTCCATTCAGGCACATCTGTGTAAATCTACTTGATTCTTTGCGAGTTCAACGGTCTCGAGGGGGAAATAACTCCTTGAATTGACGTCTCAATAGTCCGTGAATTAATTCGTAAATCAATTAATTAACGAGAATTACTTGAATTAATGAGAATTACCTGAATTCACGAGAACTACCTGAATTAATCGTAAATTACTTGAATTAACAGTGAATTACTTGAATCAACAGAATTAATGATAATTATCTGAATTAAAAGTGAATTGACTTAAGCCGAATTACCTGAATTAACGAGAATTACCTGAATTAACAGTGAATTACTTGAACGACTTGAAAAAACCCAGCGAATTACATTGAATTACAGTGAATTACTTGAATTAAGAGTGAATTACTTGAAGTAATAAGAATTACCTGAATTGAAAGTGAATTACTTGAATTGACGAGAATTACCTGAATTAACAGTGAATTACATCAAATTAAGTTGAGTTACATTGAATTAAGTTGAATTACATTGAATTACCCTGAGTTTTTCTGAATTAAATGAATTATTGGGAATTATTTCATCCCAAGAATTGATGTGTCACTCAAATCTCGACTTATTTCCCCCTCGAACGATCTGATGCAATATCAGATGTTCATACGAAACGGTAAGAAGGACCGTCAAAAGCATGGCAAATAAGAACTTTAATCAAGATGGCAGGTATAATAAGTACAGAGAAACTAAGTAATTTAATTAAAATTTTCAAATTTTAGATACGCGCTCTCAGTTTTACTGATGAACAAAAAAAAAACAAGGCATTGCAAGCGTTCCGAAACAATATATAATCTACACCGGTTATACTTTCGATTACATAATTCGCTTAGAAAATTTGTAACTGGAATGAAGGTGACAAAAATCTCGACTAAAATTTACCTTTTCTTTTTCTTGCAGCAACGTTTTGGTCGGACTCGTTTAAAAACCTTCAGCCCTAAAGTTTACCACTCTAGACTGAAGTCTACTCAAAGTCAGCCTATGGGTAAATCCGTCTCTGTTTATATACCGAGAGTGTTTCGTGAAAAAAAACCCTGCTCAATCTGCAATGCGATTGCGCGGGGGCATTCAATCGTAAAGCCCGCTGGCATGCTGGCAGCCAATCCGAGAATTTCATGAGCGAATTAACAGGAAGAACGTTGAATTCGGCGCAGATCGAGACGCAAGGCTAAGGGCCGACCATGATCAGCTGAAACATCGTCGCAAAATGAATAAATTTGCTCAGAACATGTGAATGTTACAACGATGAGTTTTTCTTCGTAGCAACTCTCTCAGTATAATAGAGAACGATATATTTCTGTTACATTATCTTAATGATCATATACAGTTTTCACGGATATAAGGTCAAGTACGTCTACATAAAGTAGGTAAAAGATGTGATAAGTCATGTATCACGTACAGCTGTATAGGCATATCTGTGATTCTGTAGGCTATGTGCTAGGGTGAAGAGGTCCATTAGCGCGATTAGGGATGTAGGATACACCGCCTTGCTGCATAGGCAACTCAATCCTGCTGCAGTATCTGTATAATCAAGATTAGTCAATTTCAACTCTGGACTGTATAACATAACCCAGCAAACAGTGGCATACCTGGTACATCATTTTGAGGTCACATTCACGAAACATTGCGACATTGCAATTTAATGTACCGCGGGTACATCACAGGTCTCTTAATCACGAATGTATCGAGTACATATACTGCTGTTATGTACCAGAGATCTCTCATTCAGGAAACCGCCGAGCAAACACAGATTGCAGGGCCATTTCTGGTTAGGTTGAGGAATGCCGATTCGCTTTTGGGAATTTCGAAACCGAATAGTAAAATTGATAAAAAGGTGTACCAATTCCGTTTGATACACTATATTTTTTGTTTCAACAGACTGTGGTCGAAATTTTTGACACAAGTGTATAGTAAATTTAGCTAATCTTTCCAGACTCATCGGAATCACTGTTTTCAGACTCATCGGAATCACTGTTATCAGAGTCGTCGGAATCACTGTCTTCGAAGACAGAGACAGAATTCTTTTTGCAGCTTAACCCAATGGACTTGCGTGAGGATACATCGTTAGACTCGTACGCGGAACTGTCGTCCTGAGCTTGGACCGTAGCAACGAATTGGCACAAGACCAACGTGGCAAGAAGTAGGACGAATATTTGCTTCCTAATAATTGTTGCGTGTAATTATACCAAAAATTCATTCACGTCATTTATCCAATAATCATTTACTCAGGTGATGGAAATTTAGTTGCTGCGAAATGATATCACGATCAGCTGTTATTATTCTTTGTCTCTGTCAACAAATTCATACTGACGATGAAACGCTAATGAGCCAACATTGCGAAACTAATGTGTATTGTTGTGTAATCGGAGGGGCTGAGAACTGATTTTCGCCACATCATTTTGGTAGCCATGAAATTCTCTCAGTGCTTTAAGACCTCAGGGTGATCCTTGATATGGAGTCACTACAAAACTTGAGGAAAAGTACCGGAATCAGTTCAATTCCTGATCAGTAGCACTTGACGGTATGACGTAGATAGGAATTACGAAATAATTGTTATGTGCTTTGTTAGCTCATTACTCGCGTAAGCTCAAGAAAATAAGCTGTACACACAGAGGAAAAGAGACTTACGCACATTTGAGCAAGAAAAAAGTTTCTGTTCGATATTATGTCATATCATGAAAAACATTTTACTCGCACATCGGTTATCGCGCACCTTACAGCTGTTTAAGCTAATTATAATTTTGGTCCACTAAATAACACGGATCTATGATTATGTCGTGCGTCATTGGAAGTTTGTTCAAATAAAGAACACCTAGAAGCGGAAAATTATTATTTGATTCGACCATTGATACAGATGCATTCGACGAATTTGGTCAGATCGCCTGTTTGAACTCACATTAAAAATGTGAATTTGTCTTCACCACTCATGCACGCTGAAATGTATTAATTGTTATTCTTTTCTAATGCTTTTCTCGACAGTTCGTCCATAAGAATCACTTACCCTTAATTAGTAGAAGAGTTGTGAAGGCATCCTACTGCTTTTAGGATCCTATCTGTAAATTTCAACCCAAAATGACACCACACAGATTTCTATATTTTCTGTCCTTGTTTCGTTATAGACCAGCCTGTTGGTACATCATTGTATAGTTTTTGTACGAGACTGTTACTTGTGAAATGAAAATGAGTGAGTAAAAACTTCCCTGCGAATTTTCAAGCCGGTGGAATGTCGTGGTCCGTTTTATCCCTGCAATTGCCCACTTTTCCCTGGTATTTTCTAATGTCTTTTTTCCTGGAAAATGAGTTACGCAAATGGTACCACGACTCATGTCGCGTGTCTAATATTAAACCCGGTGCGATGCTCATAATATGCTGGGTGCGGGTTTAACTCGATTATCACACACTCAATACGGTGAAACGAATATATGGGTATCAAAAGACTCGGTAGAGTCTCGCGCCAAGTACATTAAAAAAGACATCGAAACCCTCGAGTTTCACTTGGTTATTATTATCATCATTTTCATTTTTATTTTGTGTCATTAAAAAATATCAGTTCAGTCAGATCTGTGAACTATTTTTCATAACTCCATTGTTTATTTTTCAACGTTGAATGTATACTTAAAGACGTTTGATGAGGTAGCTATCAAGTATATTCAGTAATCAGTGAAGGGTAGTAAAAGGGTGTCGATGACCGTACAGACATTTATGCATCATGTTTGTTACGTTATCGAGTCATAGGTATAGCATAATACAATATATAACATAACATAAGGCGTCAATGTTATTTTACTGTAAATTATATTCATCAGCATATGTACATATATAAAAACGATACATTTATATGCTATTATCTGTTAAACTTAAATGGAATATAGTTTTTCATCGAGATAAGATAGTGATAAATTGTATGGCGTCTAATAGATGTGGGTAAAAAAAAACATATCGTATACACGCGGCTTCTCATCATATACTGCTGATGCCGCTGGTAAATGTTACCACACTGTTGAAAAAACAACAAGCGGGTTTGGGCTGACTATGAGCCAGCCTTCGAACTTCCCGTTATTTATTTTGATCTCACCTGTTTTGAAATTTTCAAATATGACCTCAGGTTTTTCATCAGCGGTTCAAAAAACCTTCGAGTACCAATTTCCGTAAGATTTCGAATGTTTCTAGTGTTTCTCCCGGCGAATTGAATTCGCCATTTTGAATTTCGCAAATCTGACTTCAGATTCGTGATCAGTGACCTAAAAAACCTACGAGTACCAAGTTTCATCCAAATCCAAATGTTTTTAGTTTTTTTGCAGCATATCGAATACGCCAAATGAAAATTTTGCAAAATAGACTTCGGATTCGTGATCAGCGATCCGAAAAACCATGTGATACCGAATTTCATTGAAATCCGTTGATCCCTTCTCAAGATATCGTCATTTTTGTTGTGATTTTGAGAATTTTGTTATTTAAATATCTCGAAAAGTACTGAACCGATCAAACCCAAAATCTAATCAGTTCTAAGTTTGAGAAAGGCACGTCGATTGAGACCAAGTTGATCGGAATCCGACCGCGTGTTCTCGAGATATCGTCGGACAAAAACACACACACACACACACACACACACACACAGGCGTCCATCTGAAAATGATCGGAATTGATTCTTCGGACCTCGAAACGTGGAGATCCAGTGAAAACTCAACTTTTCATTTTCGGGGTGATTACAATAACTTCCTATTTTCTCTGAAATCAGAGATACGGGAAGTTAAAAACAAGCTGATTGAGGCTAACTCATATTTTCAGCTTTCCTACTCCCCGTTTTTTTTTTCTCAGTGTGTTTGAAAATATTTTGTCATTCAATTGAACTTGAATTTTAGGAAACTACCATTGGTAGAAAAATTCGTGATCAGCGAGCCAAAAGACCATCCGATACCAATTTTTCTTCAAATCCGTTAATCTATACATATATCAGCGGTGGAGGGAGACTCCGGGTGTGTACTGTGTAGTGACGCGTGAGTCTATAGCCAAAATGGTGCAAATTCACTCGTGAGAATGAAACGGACCGCTAGCCATCTGTCGGCGAGCTACGGAAGCACAGTTACGTAAATTAGATATCCACGTGATTTTCTACCGAAAACACAACTTATTCCTAAATTTAAAGAATGTTATTCGCGATTTTGACTGTTAAATTTACCATCTGACAAATAGCGTCACTTTCAATATTTAACAGTTATATGAAGCTGTAGATTGGTGGTACGTGAACGAATGAACTGTAACCGGCTATTTTACTACTTTTAACTCCTAGAAGTTAAAAGTAGCTTCATTCGTACTCCGCGCATGCGCGTTTGTAATCATCCCAAGCATCGAAATTGTAGTTAAAAAAAAACATGCCACGAAAACCTGTTTCTTACGAGGGTGTTGATATCTCTAACTGTGTACCGACTCCTATATATTAACTTGATGGATAGAAATTCTTGAAAAACGTATTCAACAAAAAAGGAGATCAAAGCATCGATTATCTCCTCTTCATCGTTTATCTTGATTAGATGATCCACCGATAAAAAAGATCGTCGGTAAATAACTTTGTCTCTATTACCGACCGAGTGGACTATGATAGCAGTGTATGATAGTCACACAGTTAGACGCTGTCGCAGTTAGCCGTTCGGAGTAAGAGACGTCCTAAATTTTTCCCACCCATGTATCAATCTACTTAAATTTTTTTCCACGACCGTACCGAGCGACTCAACACGCGAGAATCTTTGCGAGTCGCGCGGTGTGTGTAAGAAAAGTGAAAAACCGAGAATAAAAACCAACATGGGTGACAAAAATCCGGAGGCTAAACTAGGCGGCGATAAAAAATCGTACGCCGGAATTCCAGAGGCTGATTTTGTGGTAATTATAACTGAAAAACAAACCCGCTTCAATAATCTACACAATGAGACCCGGCTCGGTATCGTCAACGACAGGCTCATTCAATTCTGGGCGTTCTTCGCTCACGCGACTCAAATTTTTCTCGCTCTCGCAGTAACATCTCAAAATACCAACGATTCAACCGATTCAGACAGTTCGTCCATGTTATAAACCGATTTTGAATCAGTCACTGCGTGAGTCACTCGAATAAATTCAACTACAACACGACGAACGTTGCCTTATATGGTTTGAAAGGGTCTCCAAAGAGTCCAGAAAGATGAAAACATCGAAACCGCGGGTTCTTAAATCATTCAAAATCTGCCTCTAACGGTCACTCGAGACTCCCTCAATTTGAAAAAATGTATTAAACGGTATTTTCGAACTCTGACGTCCAATTGCGTGAAAAAAATACCGTTATCACACAAATGTGAGGGTATATGATCATTTTTTCAAACTTTAGGACGATGTCGACTCCTTCATGGCAAAACCAGACAACGAGGGTTCCGTTGACAAAGTATTGAAGAAGCTGGACGAGCAGCACAGTAAATACAAGTTTATGGAATGCAATTTGTCGAACAAACGTCGCCGTCTGAGGACTCAGATTCCGGAGCTGGAACGATCTCTGGAGATGATAGAGAAGCTTCAGGCCGAAAAGAACAATAGTCAGGATCTAGAAACCCAGTTTTTACTATCGGAGCAAGTATTCGCTCGGGCGGTTGTCCCGCCGACGGACAAGGTCTGTCTGTGGCTCGGGGCGAATGTGATGCTTGAATACACGCTGGACGACGCTCAGGAACTGCTGGTTAAGAACATCGAGGCTGC
Organism: Euura saliciscinereae; assembly: GCA_018420115.1. NCBI lineage: Eukaryota > Metazoa > Arthropoda > Insecta > Hymenoptera > Tenthredinidae > Euura > Euura saliciscinereae. Next base: position 35,832 of record JAFFZH010015785.1, on the reverse strand, counting down.
TAAGAGAAATCTTAGCTACTTGGAACACGACTTGGACTTTTTGAGAGATCAGTTCACCACGACCGAAGTGAACATGGCCAGAGTTTATAACTGGGATGTTAAACGTAGACAAGCTATGAAATCGACGTGAAATGAAATTAGTTAACAATCATCGATCCAGGACTTATTTAAACACCGTCAAGGGTATCGACGGAGTCACAAAATCGTTTCATCACACTCACTAAAAAAAAAAATAACGGATAAATTAACGCCACGCTTATTAATCCTTTACATTTTCAGTTAAATTGCTTAACACGGCTTAACGATACTGAGATTATTGATTATATCGTTATTGTTGTAAGAACAAAAGACCCGAAGGAAACAAGAAATGATTAAATATATATGTACTATATTTAAAATAAATCATTACTATTGTACAAAAACAAGTTCATTTTTATTGACGTATTGCACGTATCGTACTGCAGACTCACAATGAGCAAGTTATAGCATCTGTTGGCGCATGGGCGCAACTGAGCTAAAGAGAACTCGAAAGACATCTAGCAAGGGAATGCTGTACTCGATTTTTACCGACACTCTGATATCTCCAAGCTAAATCCCAAAAAATAGATTCTTATCGGAATTCTACATGCGATTCCGTACAAATAGATGCAAAAATGTAGAAATGGCATCAACTCTACGAAAGTATGGTAGTAATTTTGTAGATTTTATGCCATTTCTTCATTTCTGTGTAAAACTGAAATATTTTTGCATCTATTGGCTCGGAATTGCATGTATTTAGCTCAGAGATATCTGAGTGTCGGTAAAAATGGAGTACAAAACTCCCTTAATAAGCTAGTTTAGATATTATTACATATACGCAAACTTTATTCAATCAACTATTATCATTTACTCTGGAATAAGTTTTGGAATATTTGTTTCTTAACTCTAGACATATAAGTTATAAGTTATAATATTAATCACATTAATATTTCAATACTAGATAGTTTTTTTTTTCATTCTTTTTTCATATAATCCAAAGAAACAATTAATTCAATTAATTCTCTCTGTCTTTCTTAAGGCACAAATGGCGGAGTTAGATAAATATTCTATCTATCTATACACTTATTTGAACTCCTTCGTTTTTTTTTTCATATTTTTAATCATAGGACAAGAGTAGGACTAGCGTTCGACTTAGTGTTTTTTTTTTTCTATCTCATTATTAATCCCCTCCTTCGACAGGCTCCAGTCTGGCTAATTTCTCTTTTAAACTGACGATCGTCGATCTCGCCTCATCCAATTCCTTCTTCAGCGCTTCAACCTCGGAACCGGAGTCTGTAATGTCGCCTAGATTCTTTCGGACGTATCTTTTTTCATGAACAATTGTTAAGGAGATAAAATAAAAGTGAGACTTCTTCCACCTCAAATAATTGTATATTCGTCAAGGATACTCTAGCGCGTCTGCAGGCTTCTCGGTCTCTTCGTACAGCGAGACTAGCACCTTGGTAAGAGCGTCCATTACTCCAGCTCTTTCTAGATATTTTCTAAAGTCTTCACGTTTAGAATCAATCGGCTGTGAAATAATTACTGAATTATTATTTAGCTGAGGTTTTCTGCTTTCAATTGTTCGGTAGCGATGTTTTGATTTTTAGGTTAGGAAGCCTCAGTCGCTTGATTGGCTCCGAGACCCTTCTTTAGGTTATGAATCGATATGAGAGAGTAAAGAACATTTTTATCTACTTTACCTTGTTGTAGATCGACATTTTTCTACTATTACTCGATTTACGATGATATATAATCTATTTTATGCTTTCTATGATACTGTAGAAATAAACGAGCGTCTATGACATATAGACACCATCTACGTATGCATAGGTTAGGTTATGTTTGGGTCGGATTCGCTGGACACGGCTGCAAACTTGAGATTGGAAAATTCAAAAAGCGATTGAATAACGTGAGAAAATTGTCATTGTTTCTTTCTCAAAGATTCTGAAACAGCCTGAAATAGAATCATCGAATGATTTTGTAGCGTCTTGAAGACAGCGAAAAGCGGATTGATAGAATTTTGAAAAATTTTGCGGAAAATTGTATGCTAGACTGATTCGAGACTCGAGTTCCCATTGGCCGAGGGGTTCTCGACCCCACGAATGAGAGGATGGGGCACAGCTACGTTGGGAAATGGAGAATTGAGGGAAGTGAGGATTTCAAGGATACCGCGGAAAGTGCGGATCCGGAAAAATAGACTGTAGACAGTTGACATCGTCTGTGATAAACGATGTGGCAGACGGAAGCATTTTATTGACTGTTGATACAGCAGAGTATTTTTTCTCTCTCGTCAAGCTATACAACGCTGACATCAACACGAGATGTTATCACGTGTGTTATTAACGATTTTTATAGGACTGACGTCCTACGTCGGAGACTCAATGCTGTATCGTTTGAAGAGTCCAACGTTACGTGCGATCGCGGATAACCTGACACACGCTGTGGTAGGCGGTCTCAGTTGGACTCTGATAATAAAACTTTCGAGAAAATCGATCGCAAAAAACGTCTCAGGCATAATTCTGTGCTTTTTGACATCGTCTCTGATTGATTTGGATCATTTCGTTCTCGCCAAAAGCTGGAAACTTCGCGTGAGTATAACTTTTTCACCTTTTTATGTACTTGCTTCGCGATTTTAGCGGTTATATATATATATATATACATACTAATTCAATTCAATTATTTATTTATATCGTATCTGTATACTCACTCTTGCCATGATCCTCTGGTTTGTGCTGATCGTTGGGTATAAATAAACGCTGTAATTTACGTTGATTGATAATTTCGTCTGACAGCGATTTATGAAAACAAAAAAATTGCCTACACGCAGAAGAGATTCTGATCTTCAATTATTGTTATTATTTTTTTTCTCTTGTACATAAACAGTATACAACATGAAGAATAGGCCTGAGAAGGAACTTTTAGAGCGACATATCTTGGTAAAATTCTCTATGATCCAAGGTTGAAGTGCTACTACTGTAGATTAGTCTCATCGTTTCGACTTCTTTGCTGATTATCTCACTTCTGGTCACTCCTAGGTGAAAAATACTGAAAACAAAACTTGAAGCTCTTGAAATTCTCTACAAAAAAGGTCTAGATAGATGTTCATTTATGAGCGACCGTTTGGAAGATACGGGCCGAAAAGTCAGGACCTCATGACGTATGTTGTCAAGGTTTCTGACTCTTTGTTCATTATCTCACCCTCGGTCGCTCCTAGGCGAAAAATGCTAGGAACAAAACTTGAAGCTCTTGAAATTCTCTACAAAAAAGGTCCAGATAGTTGTTCATTTATGAGCGACCGTTTCGAAGATACAGGCTTTCAAAGTCAGGACCTCATAACGTTTGTTGTCAAGGGGCTTTGATGTAGTGGAAGATTGATAGAATCCCTGAATGATAACTCACAAAACTTCCTCCTCGGGGTATAAAAAGTCGTATGTAACATATAATGATAATAATTCGCAGGACGCTAGTCACTTGGGAGAGCAGAGACCGATATTGCACTGTTCTGCAATACCGCTGTTGTTATGGTTCATTTTTGAGATAAGCTACAAGATATTCCACAATTCGACGATCGGTTATTACGTATGGTTAATTATAACAGCCTTCCTGAGTCACCATATACGTGATGCCACTAGGAGAGGAATGTGGTTTGGTTTTCTCGGCTCAACTCCGCCGATACCATATTACCTTTACATCACCATTGCTATGGGGTTCCCATACCTCATGCACTGGCTAATGCCTGACGATATGCTGAAGGACGATAAGATTTATTCCTCCATTCAACCAGTTTGAGCGAATATTAACTGTACTTTGCTTCCTTGTTTGGTTGTTTGTATTGTTTTGGTACAATTTTTCTTATCAAACGAAACAAAAGGAACAATCAAAAATAACTTTTTATGCCATTCATTAAGTTATTTTAACCTAGCTTATGCATATTTCGTTTCTAAGTACGAAATTAGGAAGATGAAAGAAAAAATCGAAATAACTCGATTATAATTCAAGTCATGCAGAGAAGATGCAGATTTTTTATTTTTATAACTTGCCTGTGAAAATAGTGTAATATAACAACACCCCTAGTCTAGCTGTAGATATTTAATTCATTATTGTTTAATTTGTTGTAAAATACATGATTGAAATAAAAAAAAAGGTTTTATACACCGTATCAACAAATTGTCTGCAGTCACACGTTAATTTACCTGTCTTCGAATTTCAAACGTGGTACGTTCAGAGGTACTACAGGTACCCATATGAACGTCTGTAAACCTCGTGTATACACAGGCGAATTGCTGCAGTGTGTTTACACTCGATCTGACGTTCCAAGAGTCTCCATTATTTACACAGTACTAAAAACAGCTGTTTATAGTTTACAGAAGCGTCTACTTACTCCCCAACTCCTTTTATACATATGAAGCTACAAGCACCTCGCGAGTCGCATACAGTTGCAACTTGTCTGTACGAGTATCAAACCTCTTTCCTTCATTCGCATTCACACGAACCTCGAATCTTCGCTCTTGAAACATTAAAATCTTGCCAGTCTCACCTTACTGTGACTAATAAAATTAGGCTGAAGTCCTCATGATGTCGAGACACTTGGCTTCGACGTTCTCTATCTCAGTGAATAAAAATGGTCAAACATTCGGACGTTGAGGATTTTCAAGCTTGATCTGTTCCTCATGAAAATGCTTCGGGTCCAAGGCCAAGTGTCTCTGTTTTGGGACAATTTTTGCTTCTTACTCGTTCTGAATGAAGTTTACTACATGAATTCTACGGTAGACTAGCTCATGGCTAGCTCGACTGGTGGGGATTATCAGTCCATAGTTCCATACACACAGTCTCCAACTCTTACTTACACCTCGCCTTCGGTACTCGGTACAAACTACTTGCTTAGTTGGCACAATTCTATTCGAATTACGAATGTCAGATAAGCTGCAAAGCAGCGGGAGAAGCGAGATTCTCACGTTTGTCTCAGATCGTTTAATTCCTGATTGATTGTTCGTCATAGTCGACAAGTGATCAGTATTCGTACACGAACAATCGCGATTCATGTATGTATAGTTTCCTGACTATGTAACTCATGAGTGACTCGTTCAATCGAACGATGGACAATAGCACAACCGCGCTTTTTCATTTCGATTTAATTCTGCTCCAATTTTACTTTATCTCGAGCACAATAATAATTGCCATCGGAGATAAGACTCACACACGTAGTGTTTTCGGAGTGGGAGCGAGAGTCGAGCTCTGTTAGCCGTTCGTGGTAAGGATGTACGACGTACTACCTTTGAAATATCTCAGGTATAAAGTGAACGATGATAACCAGCTGATACCCCGAGTGTCTCACAATCGTAACGAGGAGGAACGTTCTTTATAAGTATAATCATAACCATCGAGTGAACATCAAATTTGGACTAACTCTCGTACAGTGCCTCAACGATATTCCACATGGTGAGTTCAAGATCGTTCATTTTTATTCGTATTCAATCATATAACTGTCCATAATCTTTTTTTTATTACCCATAAAAATTCAACAAAAGTTGTCGATAATCGAATTATGTCTGAAATAACACTAGATTTTTCCAATTTCTCAATTCACTTTTGAATAATCATTCATACTACAAATTATATAGAATTTTATAAACGATTATGACACACGGTCATTTCAGTGTTCGTGAGTCACCTCGTTGTGATTACTGACAATACACAGATTCTTAACTCTGATTTTTTATTTCGATTTATTTTTCCGGAATTCTATCTGATGTCTCTGTGATCGAATGAGTCTAAAGATTGACTGAATCACTTTTTGTTTTTTTCAATAAATTTGTTCGAGGATTTTGGATCGAAGTTTTATAGGTCGTTGGAAGAAATTGAAACTTGACGATTATAAAATATATATATAAACGTGAATTGTGAAATATTTCCGGAAGCGTGATGTATAGCCAGGAAGAATACCTATGCAGTAGTGCGTAGCACTGGCACAAACCTCACTCCTTACCTCCTCGTGTGTTTCTATACGATTGAGCGAACAGTCTGAAATGCAGTTAACAAATAGCCTCTTGTGTCACATCCTGGCTAAAAACGAATAGAACGTGAAATATGTGGATACAAAAATTTCATTTGGAATTCTTTTTTTTTTCATTACATTCTAATCGTTTCCTCGTTTGAATATTCTGTGAAGGAAGTGGATAATTACGTATCTTAATTTTCTGATGAAATCAGCACGAATATTTGTAGGCCTATTTGCTTCCTATTGTTTTTTTTTTTTAACACTACTCCGATGACAAAAGTAACAAAACAAAAAAAAAAAAAAATTGTTCCAAATTCAAAGAGAATATTTCGCAATCATTTGCATTGGATAGTTAATTTCATGCAAAACAGGTGTAATGAGTGTCTAAGTAAATGGATAGTCTGTAGTTTATGCAATCTTTCTGATTATAGCCGATTACGGTTTGGAATCCTTTTTCTTTTATGTTTCTTTATACTGCAATGATTTTTAAAATGAAAGTTTATGTATGTAAGTATAGATATTATGGGAAAATAATCCAGGTTTTTTTTTTTTTTTTTGTTGGAAACTTTTTGATGTTACAAATAAAAATGAAAATCTGTCTGTTCATGTAAATTCATTACCTAATTTAAATTACCAACGCGTTCAATTTTTTTTCTCTTTTTTTTCTTGACAAATTTTTATCATTTTGTAGAAATAATTATTCTGTTTTGTTGTTTGTTTTTGTTTTACAGGCGACTCTCGAAGAATTGACATTGTATCTTTACATCGGTGCCGGGGTTACTGCCGCGTTATTACTACTAATTTTTATTCTCGTGACAATACTATTCGTCAGAGTAAACAGGCTCATCTCTGATAAGTAAGTAGTACATTACTATTCAAGGCATAATTATTACCTTTTCTGTTTCATTTTTTTTTTACAACCTTGTCGTTATTTGTGATTTTTATTTTCAATTCAATTTGTTCGTTTTCAAACTCTACAAATTTTTAGTAAAACTCTTCTTTTTTTTTCTTATAATTGTTGAAATTTCAATTTCAATTGAATACATTTTGAGCATTGTTTTTTTTTTCTATGTTGAAAGTTCAGAAACAATATTGAGAAATTTTTTGTTTTTACCTGTAGAAAATTTGTTCATATATGTGATAAAAAAAAAGAAGATTTATATACCTATAATAAGCCTATGTGGTGAAATAATGTGTAAAGATCATGATAAGCTCGTCAAATTTTTCTTTCTTTTCTTCTCATTTTCTCGCATTCCTCGCTCAAAGATAAAACGATCAGAGTTTATACATGTGTGTATTTATATACATATATACATACCTAGTGAATCATTATAATGCGATATTACACCAATAGTAATGACGAAATACTTGATACGAAACGTTATCTTTACTGTATGCGCTTCCATTCTTATAGTCGCCCTGTTTTTTTTTTCTAATAGAATTTTGATTTTCTTTCCTTTATTCGTATAGTTTTCACGAAAATAGTTGATATTTTAGTTAATTCAATGTTTTTCTTTTAGAAAAATATATTTTCATTCATTAATTTCCATACTTTTCAATTCATTTTTTACTTTTCTCAAATTTGGAATTTGGTGAATTGAAAAATTGATATCAAATGTATTTAATAGAACGTAGTTTCGATCGAATGATACATAAAGAGATAGGATAAATATGAGACGTCAATATTTCAGGTCAAATCAACTTGCCAGACAGAAAGAAATGATGGCTGATTTTTGTTACACAAATCCAACAATTGTACCCGGTGAAGAATTGTCGAGGAGAGGATTCTCGATGTACAGTGGTTCAAATCATCAATATACCTCAGACGAAATTGACGTTCATGGGAAAGATTACACTCATCAAGAAGAGGGAAGATCGAAATTCTGAGTATCAAATATATCCCTAAAACTTCATCAAAAATTAAATTTTCAATACCAATCAATTCAGAGTACATTGAAAATCGAATTATCTTCTGCCTTTTTGATACATAAAGTAAATTATTCGAATTACCAACAACCTTTTTTGCTCGAGAGAAAATCTACAGTTTTTTTTTTCAATTTTTTGTTCTTTGTTGTTTAAAAAAAAGAAAAATCGAGAAAATTTGTACATCTACTGTTGGTAAACGAAACACTGCAGTACCAACTCCTGATACAGACCTTTGATACTTTTTATCTCTTGTTGTTTATTCAGTTATCAATAGAATATTGAGATGGGTTAATCGACTGTCGGTAACTTACCGACTGCATGCATGGGATAAAACCGCTCGCGGTCGGTAAAATTATGAAACTACTCTGTTGAAGTTTATTGACGATATACTTTTTTCTTCTAACATCAAATTATCTGTTCTGATGTTATCATTACCATTATAATAAGAATAAACAAAAATTTCAAAACTAGTTCAATTTCTAAAACATTGTTAATATTATCTATGAAGAAATGTTATAAATAATTGTAAAATGTTCAAGTTTAATTTTTTTTTAAATATATTTGTTATGATAATATATATAATATAAACACTATATTTACCAAAGATTGTTTTATTGATTGCGAATAAAGAATATTAATTATACCTACTTTTTTTGTTATTCAAATATGACACCTAAAATACTTTTCTCGTAGTTCTTTTTTTTCTTCAGCTCCAACCAATTGCAAATCGGATGGAATTAATTTTCTTATACATATAAAGTCCATAGATTCATTGGAATAAAAAAAAGAGAAAAAAAATGATCCCTCACCGATTACGTAAATTTTTTTCCTCCCTCCTATATGGAAATTCGCTGAAGGTGGTCCAAAGTGCTTGAGTACACCTCAGCTAATTCCAACAACGGAATATAAGGATATGATATTCTAACACGATCGATTAGCTGTTAAAGTGGTCGTTCACTTGGCTCAAATTCAAGTTGGAGATCGGGGACTAAAAATTATCCCTCTTCTGAAAAAGAAAGAATGAAGAAAAACACACACATAGACACATACTCTGGTGGGCACTAGGTGCTAAGCACCCACAAGTACTTACTTACACTAGAGTTGAAAGAAGAGAACGAAAAAAAAAAGAAAAAAAAACACCAATGGTGAATGAAATCTGAATCCATTGGGGGTGTCGTAAGAGGTCCTTGCGTCAGCTGTGACGAGCCGCTATTGTCTCATAGGAGACACTCTTCAGTTAACGGGTGGCCCAAAGCATCATCCATTATTGTTACACGTAGGAACTAATGACTGTAGTGAAGTATCGATGGTAATCCTTATCAATTTATCTTCTGACTGTGGTAGTTGAAGTAATAAGGAAATAGGCGGATTTGGGCTGACTATGAGCCAGCCTTTGAACTGTTCGTTATCAATTTTGTTTCCAGCTACTTGGAATTTTGAAAAACTGACCTCAGATTCTTGATCAGCGGTTCAAACAACTTACGACTACCAATTTTTATAAGATTTCGAGGGTTTTTTTAGTTGTTTTTTTCCCCAGCAAAATGAATTCGACATTTCACATTTCGCGTGGAGATCCAGTGTAAACTCAACTCTTCATTTTCGGGGTGATTACTTACAATAAGTACCTTCCCTAAATGTTGTCTAATAGTCGTCGTGAAGATGACGTATGACGTGTGTCTTAAAGATGTCATTTGGACTCAGAGACAACATTTGGACGTCAAAAAGTGTTGCATACGTCATCTTTACGACGACTCTTAGACAACTCTTAGTCATTTTCAGTTTTACGCTGTGCTATTTTTTTTTTTTTTTTTTGAAACTCACTTTTTAACTTCTCGTTTCTCTAATGTTCAAAGATCCCTAGAAGGTAAATCGAAAGGGGGGCCAAACGGAAACCCAAGTGACCGTAATTTTTGGGCTCCTAGATTGCACTAGTATGTATTTCATATACAAGGCGAATTCCTAACAACTGAGCAGCCTAAAGTTGGCTATTATCAAGAAACAAGCTTTGAGACAGTTCAGGACCGCGATCCAACTGTCTGGAAGCTCATTTCTCGATTCTATAGCCAACTTCAGACCATTCCATGAATAGTTCCTTATCCATACGATTCATTATGAAGCCCGTGGAAACTTTTGTCGTCATTTTTGGCGATGATTGAAAATCAAGTGAAGTATGCCGTAGACGAAACATGATACTAATTTTAGTCTGCAGTGTGTAAAATGATGTGCGGTTGTGTCTATATAGTATTTATAGATGTACTGCGGACCCGCACATATACATATAATACACGCAGTATACACGAGATGTTGAGACGTATACAAATATGTGTTCGTATGTATAAGTGTAAGGGATACAAGGGGTAGGGTAGGCCGGATAGTAGGCTGTAATTGGTATGAAATCGTTGAGCAAACACATCGGACAAGACAGCCGGAGGGTTGTGGGCGGTGTGACGTGCCGTTGCCTTGGTTACTTCGTCCGGGTGGTAGCTGGTTCTCCCGGTGTTCTCTGCTCCGGGTTGCTCCCGGTAGGTAGAGGCACACCTACACCATCGGCATCACCATCATCATCATCACCGTCAACGTGATCCTCCGTATTCGTAAGGTTTCGTCGACGTTCGTTATTTGTGCACCCTTCTCTGGCGCAACTCTCCCTTTTACCGTTTTCACTTTATATATATCACTACCCATGTTCACAGCCTCGATCATGTGATCGGATTTTTTTGTTACGATTTGGAACCATTGGACTGTTTCTTTTTTTTCGTTATTTTACAGCTGGATATACAATATTTAATACAGAATAAACCTGCAATAGCGGATATCAGGTACCTACACAGGGTAAATATGGGTTTATGGGCTACACTCTGTGTTCCTGGTGCGTGCCCCGCCCCCCTCCGCCCTGATTGAATTTACATAACGAAATCCTCGTTGATCCGGGATTTGATCGTTGGTCATATAACGTCTATGTGTATAAACGAAACGCATTGAAATCCTCCCTCATTTTATCAATCGAAGGAATATGTAAGTGATAACATATTCAAGCGGGTAAGTCCAAGTGTTATCCCACCGCGTGCTACCGGTTCGAGTGTTTGTTCTATTTTATGGCACCTAATCTCACCCCTGTACATATATACCTAATCCGCATCCATTCTCGTAATTATCGCTTGTTAGGATTGGGGTAGATTCAACATACGAACATGTATGTATAAGCTGTACCACAGTCCAGAGACACGTCAGAACCTGAAGCAGTTATTCATGTCTGGAATGACCTTCAAAAAGTAGACATATTGAGGTCGTTCTTCAAATGGCCTCACACCATTATCGCTCATATGTCACGTTCTACGGTCACAGAGTATCATGGGTGTGTGTTTGTTACAGCATATTTGATATGACGCTGTTGCTGTACCTATAGAACATGACCAACATCTCGTCAACCTGCAACCTCGAAGGATATATATACCCTTCACGAGTACCTGCGGTACACGTGGATTTATAGAACACAAGAGCAGCTTCGCAGTTGATTATTTTTAATGTGTATCACACCACCTTGGATGATGGAAGACAGATTTATCACTTGTTTCTTAGTACCGTGGGTGGAGAATCCTTTTTTTTTTTACTGTACTGCGGCACAGTCTCATTATTTTCTTTCCCAGTCTTTTTCTGTTTATTTTTTCGCCTCGCGACTCCGCGACGTTTCCGCGTAGTATGTTCAACGTTGAAGGTGTGATTGCATGTGTTTGTTATATATCGTATACCTATGCAGGACCGGGCAGACTGTAAGCTTTGAGCAATATAAAGGCTTAAAAACCTTTCAGGTTTCATATTTTTACGAGCGACCAGCACGAAAGGAAACAAAACGTGTGTGTAGTTCGTGGGAGTGGGTGCACCACCGGTTTCATACCTCCCTTCGCCCTTATACTACATGTAGGTGTACTCTTTACAGTTTACACTTTAGTCTATACCGCGCGAGCACTTGTCCGCGGTCTATGTGTATCGAATTTTACGGTAAACTTTATTATCGAATATACTATAAGGTCGTTTTGTTTTTATTTGTACAACCCAAGTGGTAAAGCGCGATATTTATTACAAAATATCAAATTACGTTACCATAACCTCGAAAAATTTGGACGACTTTCTTTCTCCGGAGTCACTATATATACAGGGTGAATTACCAACGATGCAGATGGAACAGTCTGAAGTTATGGCTAAAAGCTTGGTTTTTCGATTCTAGCCAACTTCAGACTGTTCTATCCTCAATAAAACAGTCGCCTCCATCTCGGCCACCACTGTGATCTAATGTAGCATTAGGTTGGGTTAGGTAGGAGGTTATAATGAGTTTAGGTATCAATTAATGGAAAAACAAAACACGCCACGACTCGATTTTCAAATTGGGACTCTGCCTTTCGCAAGATACATCGACACGAAAACCACGTTCCATGATAACGAGTCTCTGATGATGAGAGTGACCGTGATGGTTTTGACGCGTGCTGAAACAAACAGCGTTGCACAATTTCACACAAGGATTGTTTGATACGTCCGACTGCACGAGTTCTGACGCGTACTGACTACTGACGTGCCGTTTGACATAACCTACAAAGAACAAAGTAGATTTAACAAGCGAAAACTAACAGCTATTAGGCATGTATTCTCAGTGTGTGAATCACTGGAGGAGTATAATGACGCTGCGCCACGAAAACGAGGATCTAATCACCCACAAAACTTTTGACTCGACTACATAGTCGAACGCGTGTTGTATTTGTATTCTCGTATGGGTATAGATATAAACCTATACCTTCAATAGGTTTTATCCCTTATGCCAGCCCCCCCCCCCCCCCCCCCCCCCCCCCCCCCCCCCCACACACCGCACACCACCCACCCACCCCCCACCCGCGCCACAATGAGCCACACACCACGACTC
>JAFFZH010015785.1:0-21195 GCA_018420115.1 Euura saliciscinereae | reverse complement strand
GGGGGGGGGGGGGGGGATATCGTCAGACGTTACGGTTTTTATTTCCAATAAATACTTGAGAAACAAAAGCATATATCCACATCGCCAAACAGTTTAATTGTAACCATGGAAAATAATCCTATTTTTTGAAAATTTCCAGCGCTTTATCATAATCTTAGCAATTGGTAGCGTAACGTAACACTTAGGAGGGGTGGGGGGTGGGGGGTCAAAAATGGTCAAAAATAGCGTTACGTAATACTTGGATGACGCCATACTTCAGGAAATCTGAAAAACTTTACAGCCGATTTTTTCAGATTTTTCTAGATTTTACCAGCCAGTAACAGAGTTGACATTTCTGAAAAACTCCGGCTTTTTGTTCATTTGCTTCAATAGATTTTTGTAGAAATTTCGCATACATTTTTTTTTTACCATGGCACACTGTGGAAAATCTGCAAAACTCTACCGCGGACTTTCACGAAATTTTTCATCGAAAATCATCAATTTCTCTGCAAGGCACTGAATTTCTCTGTTGTCGTGAAATATGTGAACTTTTGAAAATTCTGCGAAACTGTGCAGCAGAAATTTGAAGGTTTTTACATCGAAAATCATAAATTCCTCTGCAAAACTTCGGATTCTTCTGCATGGAAAATATTGCGCACACTCCTAGAAAATCTACAAATCTTGACAGCGGAAATTTACGAAATTTAAAATCGAAAACTATCAATTTTTCTGCTAAACACTGAATTTCTCTGTTGTCGTAAGACTTCCACAATTTTGAAAATTCTGCCAAACTGTGCAGCAGAAATTTTAAGATTTTTACCTCGAAACTAAGAAAATTCTCTGCAAAACTCTAAATATCTATGTTTCAGTGAATTTTTTAAACTTCCGAAAATTCTGCAAAACTCTAAAGAAGCAATTTTCGTATTTTTACATTGAAAATCATAAATTTCTCTGCACAACTCTGAATTTCTCTGTTCACATGAAATTTCTACACTTCGGAAAATTCTGTAAAACTCTACAAATGAAATTTTCAGATTTTTACAGATTTTTACAGCGAATAACAGAGTAAACATTTCTGAAAAATTCTGAATTTTTCTGCATTTTCATTTGCAGATTTTTGCAGAGATTTTGTAGAGTTTTTATTTTCGTCAGGGTGTGCGTAAGATTAACGGTTTTCTCGCTTTTCTGATTTGAAAAAAAGGTTATATAATTACAGTTATATTCTGTGATTCTTGTTATAATAAAGCCGCTACTAATAATAATAACAACTGTTTTATCATTCTTGTTTTGTTTTTCGAACCTTTATTGTGCACTAAACGACTGATCGCTGTTATTTTTGTCTCCTTAATTTCTGTTTTTGTTCTGTATGGAAAGTATAGTGTGGGAATATTTAGTGGTAGTCGTACTCGTTGTTATTTCCCGGGGTCAGGCGCTCTCCTGTCTTTGTTTTATTTTTCATATTGTTTTACCCCGAGTTCTTTCATTCCCCCGTCCCGTTGTTGAACTCTGAAATCGCATTTCATGCAATTTAGGCTCGCGCGAAATCTCTCTCTCTCTCTTTTCCTCTGTTCTCCGTGCAAGGTAGACTCTAACAGTCTTTTGTTCCCCGCAATACAAAACCGCGCGGTCTGTCCGTGAAATAACTGTTATAAACAACAACAACAACAACAACAACAACAACAACAACAACAACAACAACAACAACAAAAAATCAAGAGAATGAAATGTGAGACAAAAATCAACAGTCATTTCTAAATCCCAGCAACTTGTGTAGTTATTTGACCAAACATGTGACTGCATGACTCGATCGACTAATTTGTCGTTTTCTTGATTTCTTGCTTTTTATCTCCACCAAGACACAAAAAACAACTGATTGTGAATGTATATGAGCTTATAGTATCTAGTTTAAAGAGATGGAGATAAACAAAACACTGCGGTTAGCAGAGGCAGGTTAAAATCGAGGAACTTGGAACTCGAAGGAATCGAGAGTCCGTGTGGTTCGAGTGTATTTATCCGTATTTGATGTTTATATACCATGGTATAAAGTGCGGGTACTTGAGTTTTGGAAAACCCCATTTATCGACTGGGAAATCCCGAAGGGTCTTCCCCCCGGCGCAGGTAGTTAGATAATTTTTCTCAACGGGGGTTGGTTGCCTTCGGTTTGAAATAAAGTGGCAGCCAAACACCAGCAGCATGGGAATTTTCAGGATTTTCATTCAAATATGACCAAAGTACCAGCTCGCCACTAGACGACCCCGGCCCATTTCTTAATCCTACACAAGGTACGAATTTACTTGACAACAGAAATCGTAAATCTCTCTCTCAACAATATTGATAATAATAATATGTAAACTCTGAATTTTTTAGTTGCCATTTTTGTAATTACTGAAAGAAAGGAATTCAAACAAAAATAAATAAAGGAGAATGCAGATGTTTATGATTCAGAGGAAAATATGGTATATTTTCGTTTCTTGTGTGTGTGTGTGTGTGTATGTGCGTGCGCGTGTGTGTGTGTGTAATTTTTTCTGTCAATTCTTGTTTAACTGTGTTGTGGTTTTTTCTTTTGTTATACGGGCATAAAACTTGATGTGTTTTATGATGTACTTTTACAATATATACAGAGTTTAAATACATATTTATAATTATATACTGTATATTAATTATATAGATTGAATTTTTGCTGTTATTTTATCTTCTTTTTTTCTGTATACACTATATGAATAATCTCACACTCGTATATGTATAATTAATTAATTGATCAATTTATTTATCAGTATTATTAATTTTCTTTATATTAATATAAATAATCGCGTATATGCTTGGTATCTCATTATTCATTTATATTGATATTTATATTTTATTTATATATTTATAGACGTGCTTATTACTATGTACTCGCAATCACGTATGATAACGTGCATGTATCAACCGCTGCTTTACAAAAATTCGAATAATCAATTTTCATCTTAATTTTTTTTTGCGTTACTGTTGAAATTTGAAAAAAAAAAACACGGAACTTACCGATGAACCCGGATATATACACGTGTGTATAGAATCAACTAAATGTATGTAAATATTGATATCTACATCAGTGAACGCGGAACAAAAACAAAAACAAAAAAAAAAACAAGAAAAAAAAAATAATAATACTAACGTAATAATATTATACAATAATTGTTTAATCTTTATTGTAATTATTGTTATCATTGTTATTATTATCTCATATAATATATGTATAATGTAATCAATTATTATCATCATCATCATCATATCCCTATACAATTATCATATTAAAATACTTCATGACATTATTATGTATACTAATAACTAGATCATATATCTATAATTATTAATTATGTATATATAGTCTGGTTTTGGATACTCTATATATATTTACATATACGTCATTCGATTTCTTCACCCTCTATCGGAAATTGCAAGAATCAATTGGTTGAAGGTTTTTTTTTTAAACTAACTGGGATATCCTTCAATCTTTTTTTTTCAAACTCTTTGTCATACTTTTCTTTGATCTTCGATTATTTTTTCCTTTTTCTTTCAATTAATCAATTAATAATGACAATATTTATAATCATCATTCGTTAATAAATGGGCATATCTTTGGTCGTTTGGCACGAGCACCGGTCAGTCTTCGGGTCTATTTTTAAGATATACACACTTTTGCATCATTCATTAATTCAATCAATCATTCGTTCACTCATTCATTCGCGATTCTACATCTGTTTATATTAATTATCTCGTCATTATTTATGTACACTATAAAATCAGCTAATGTGTATCAATCATATCTATA
Source organism: Euura saliciscinereae (assembly GCA_018420115.1). Taxonomy (NCBI): domain Eukaryota; kingdom Metazoa; phylum Arthropoda; class Insecta; order Hymenoptera; family Tenthredinidae; genus Euura; species Euura saliciscinereae. The sequence goes on along the minus strand of JAFFZH010015785.1, from coordinate 17,405 downwards.
ATCCTAGTCTAGGTCCAGGCTGGCTGTCAATACACTCGTTCAAACTTTGTCGATAATCATTATGTACAGTTACTATAACGAGACTGTTTTATATATTACAATATCGGTATCAGGATTCGTTGAACCCTGCAAATATATCCCGGTCATCGGCAATAATTTAATTCAAATTTCGACGCGATCTACCCGCGATAATAATATCAATAAATAAATAATACCAACAATATCTACCTTCACTGGAAAAAGATCGTGCGTTTCGTCTCGCGACCAGCACGAGTCAAACGTTGTCTTCCATCCTCGGCTTTGTTCAAACTTGCTGAGTCTCATCCCTCGAGTTACTGGCTCGCTAAGTCGGGCCTTGTAGCGAACGTCAGTGAACAAATTGGTGATGAACAACCTCGTGATGATGTTGATGAGAGGCCAAAGGCGGAGTGCTACCGGTTGCTGAAGTGCCACCATGAGACACGCCATGAACACCTTGTCCGGGACCCGGACTGTACTGATGTGTGTCCACTATGACGCTCGTGTACCCCGCAGGCAGGGCCTCCGGAACCTCCAGTGGATGATGATGGTGATGCGCATGATGTGAATTGTGGGCAGGATGCGGGTGTCTGGTGTTGTTGTGGGCCCCATGTACCAGATACGAATTGTCCTGATGAGTCGCGTAGCTGTTGTTGTTGTTGTTGAACCCACAACTCGGAAACATGACGTTACCCTCGGCGCCGACACTCGCCGATGACGATGACGAATCGATGAGGTGATGGTGCGCCGGGTAGCCAGGAGGTATCGAATGGAGACCGAGAGGACTGGGCATATGACCTTCGGAGGCGTCTGAGCTTCCGCACGAACTTGACGAGGCGGAAAATGGACGCTGTTGAGACTGGTGCTGGTTCTGCGGACTGTGCTGCTGCTGGATTATCGGTGTCGATACCGAGGCCGGATGGTGTACCAGATGAGAGTGCGGTTGGTGGTGCTGCTGCATCGAGGGAAGTCCTTCGTGGTGCATTCCTGCGTGCAAAGAAGAGGGTTAACTGGATTCGATATCGGGGTTTAGCGTGCTTCGCACTTGGTATATGCCTCACCTCCGTATTGGTAGAATAGTTCAGCCGGATAGTATCCTTCTTCGTGGTTCGATCCCTGGTTCGAGTAAGGAGTTGGAAGGTAGTGTACGTGGTTCGCCGGGTTTTGTCCCGGTACAAATTCGGCACCCGAGTAACCCGAGCTGTCGCCATAGTCCGTGTCTGGGGGTTCGTTCACCCTACCAGTCCTGTACGGCGGACTTGGGCTCTGTTCGAGGTCTAGATGATCCGCGGACGCCGTTCCGATCGACGGTGGCGCCGACGAGGGCGTTCCGGACAAGGTCGTCGGAGTCGGACACGAGGCCACCCCTGATGATAACTTCTGTTCCGAGTTGAGGACCAGATCGGAGGCCTCAAGGTCCGAGAGAACGTAGTTTACTGATACTATACAATGGGGTCTTGAACTCCTTGAGTTATGGACGATCGTCGCGTAGCTCTGCATCCACACCCAGCCACCGGATCTCGTCAAGAACCTGTAGTACCTCGTGGTCACTTGACCCTTGTACAAAACTGTGAATGAAGAAGATGAAATGACGTCGAGAATCGTTTCGGCGCAATACCTCACGGGAAATGAATTTTAATTCCAACATGAATGAGGATACAAGGTGGAAAATCACACGTATATATAATACAAGTGTATGTGGTGGATGGGAAGCTTGGCTATACTGTGCTGCATGGGATCGGGTGATATTAGGGGCATTATTTCAACTACCCGCGGGAAACGAGGAGTCTGTTCAAACAACGATAGCACCATAACTACAGTACACTCCAACCATCGAGCCAGCCTCCTTCACAGAGGATGTGGTTACCGCTGCACTGTGTTCGATCGATAATACCAATACACCCGGTACAACATTAACGAGTGCAATATTTTGTTTCGTTTACACTGTGCAGGGTTACGTCGTTACAGCACACGCATTCTACATATAGCTTTTCGTTATTCGTTATAGCAGAGCGCGTAAAAAAATCTGCTATGACGATGTTGATGAAATGAACAAAATGGAAACTATTCCTGTAAACATCTCGCGTATTTCTGAGTCATGATATGACGCTGAAAGATGAAAGAGGGTTCGCAGAGGCGGTCTGAGAGCAAGTGCCTTTTACTCTGCTCTACTTCACACTCTACCACTATGCAGTACACGCTGTTGAAATTTAGCCGTCAGCTATTTCTCGCAACACAAAGCATCACACTTGAAGTATGCATTTTGCTAGATATACAAGCTGCTATCCAGAATGTTCGCGAATTTGTGTACTGCAGATATAAAAACCCTTGAAGAAGAAAAAAGTTGCCACATTTGAAAGTGAAAAAGACATTATGGGAATGATGGCAAGAAAAAAGTGTCATTTTATTCTTTTAGATCGAGGATATCGGTAAGAGGCTGTGAATGTCGTGTATGGGCAGTTAGTGTTGACCCGTGACTACAAGCCTGCAGTAAATCGTTTTCGCTTATCTTGGTATGTGACATCCGTGGTTGAATTTACGAGTCGAGTAATAACGTGACGTAAAACACGTTTATGATATGTACCGGCTGACTGTATTGCTGTGACTAACGACCTATGCTACAATCTTTCGCTACGTAGCTGCAATTTACCTGTGAACTAATTTTACGGAAGTACACACAAAATCGCAGTGATGTGGTAGAGAATAGGGTGAAAATTATAATCTGATTTCGACTTACGTATTTGATGAGCGTATCTCATCTGCATAACGTCACATCCGTGGACGTAGTGGTACAATGTTTTCTCGATCAGATCCTGAGGCTCGTAGCCGGTCAGCTGAGCGACCCTGGAAGAAGCGAGAGAAGACTTGTGTCATACGGTTGAATGGAGAGAAGAGCAGGGATGATTCCGTCGAAAGGGAAGCTTCCGGCGTTTCTATTTCAATGGAATGATAGTCACCTTGCGTCGAGGAAAATGAGCTTCAAATCCAGTGAAGCACGGAACATGAACATGTTGTGGTGGAGTTTTATCTCCGTCACAGAACTGGGCGGCAAGGAGTGACCAACTGCTACTAAACCAACGTTTTGAGGTAAAGCCTCTTCGTATTCTCGGCCAGCGAGACCACTCGGACTGCATTGCTTGATCTTCAAATACCCTGAACAATGGATCACCTGGAGAATGAAAATAGAAAAAGGTTCTGAACATGTCGAAGCACGAAAACCACAACAAAAACAAAACTGTGTAAGTCTGGGAGAAACGGAAGTTGTAGAAAAACGATTTTTGGTGCTCGAAATGTCCAGATTGAAACTTTCATGTCGTGGTTTTCATCTTACTGTTCGTGGTTATTTTTTGAGGCACCATGAGATCAGATTCTTTTAAACATCCTTGCCGTTGATTTTCACAGCAGAATATAAAAATAAAAATGAAGAATTGAGTCTGTTTTAATAAGTGCGGCACTTGAGACTGAAGAAGGGTGTCGCGAGTGCGTGTATGAAAGGTGTGTAGTATGTAGTTAGGTACCTATGATGGCTTGTGCGGGGGGTTTGAATAAATAAAGAATACGTTTTTCGAGAGGACCACGAGCTCACGTGTGGGTATGAGAATTATGCATAGTAAGTAAATTACCAATTCCTTGTTTTTTAATTGAATAATTAATACAATCCCTGCACCTAGTGCAACGGGAAACAGAAGTTTCAAAGGGCGTTGAAAGTCGAGTGGCTGAATTTGTGAATCAAATAACCTTGTTAGATGCACCGCACCTCTGTACGTCGTGTATTACATAAATATGCATACATCCATACGTATGAGGAGGGAGAAAAAAAATTGTAGAAATTAAAAAAATAACATAAACAAAAACAACATACTTGAGAGATTCTCACATCTTTGCTTCAATCATCAGGGCATCCCTCAATGAAGTCTGTACAGTGATTATGTACAGTTTTTCATCTTCTTTTTCAGAGTTAAATCCTAATTCCACATAATTCTTCTTTTTCTTCTTGATGATATGTTCAGTATTGTTTCACAAATATTGTCTAGAATTCCCGCAAATTGAAAATCAGGTTGAAGACCATCTGATGGCATGTTTTTTCTCATAATTCATTGCTGAATGCATTTCAAACTTCCCGCAATGTTACTTCGACTCACAATGGCGGCCAACATGGAAGCAATTTACTGGATTCGCGCAAGCGCACCAGGTGAGCCTCAATTCAGGTTCAATTAAAAATGATTCTCTCTCAAACTGAACGGAGATCGAATAATTCTGAGTGTATCTAATGTCTGTGGATAATTACAAACGTCCCTAATATAATCCAATGATTAGGTGTCAATTAGAGCCCGTTATCTGTACATACATATACCTGAAGTACGTATGTACATCTACAAGAGTGACTTAGAGCTGTCGTCAATTAAATCCGTCAACCCTATTGCACTATAGGGGCTGAGTATACAACGTGGTACATATATTCCACGGTCAATTACACTTTGATTACGGGTGGCTCCAGGCGTACAGACACGAGCGGCGGTACCAGAATAATGTCAGGGTGACAAAGCTGAAGGCAGAAAGCCAACTACGGTTCCCTCTTTGTCCTTTAAGTGCCATAGAAAAAAACTACCCTTAGCTTAACTAACAGCTTAGAGGGAGAGATAAAAAAAAATGAAAGAGTAGGAGAACGGCACCTATATCAAGTTTTCTGCTGCAGTGTCAAAAGTCTCAACTATACTCGTGTCTCCAGCGAGACGCAAAACATAGAAGAACTGAGAGTAATAGAACGGAAAGAGACGGAAATTGGGTTGAGGGGGTAGGTATAGTCGAGTGGTGGCTGGTGGCCAAAATCCTGTGGCTATAACCAAAGCCTAAGCTATTTGCTAAACAGATCCTCTTTCGAAGAGGGTGGCAAAAGCCACTCGCACTACTCGCCTCTTCTTAACAAAGTGTAGTGTCACTACATACATTGCTGGCTAGCACTCTATGCTCCACATTCCCCAAATTGATTGCCACTGCGGTGTCGCATAACTATTTCACAACCAATTGAGAAATGTTTGCTCGACATATGCCTCAATAATTTGGCGACACCGTTATCGTTATAGGCTTTTGGTAAATAAGCCCAACCTGTTCCAGACCTGCGATACCATTTCCTATATTTTTGTTCTACTTTCAAAATGGCCGATTTTCGATTATTAACAATTGATAATAAACTTAGGAATCAATTAACGTTATTTTCTTTCTTTTTTATCACATTCTATGTGTATTTGGGATCCAAACCATTACGTCTACCTGTGGTTGGAAGAAGAACGCGCGTGACTATTACAATGCCACCCCTGCTTAAACGAATTTATTTATGTATTTTTATTCGTTTTATGATTTCCTGTTGCGGATGGATAGATGAATGGATGGCTTCTGTCATGTTAATCATCAGCGTATACTGATCGAAAGGACGCTTATGGCTGGTTGTGTTCTTCCCTTTTTTTTCTGTTTGGATCCTTTTTCTGCTGTTTTTTATAGCCGCAAATATGTGCGGAAAGATTCTTTGCCAACCGCACGCGTTGAGCAATAAACTAATAAACACATTATCGATTGTAATCTTTGGTCCCAATGACCTAGCCACGTTTTCGCAACAGTTTGTTTTCTATTAAGAAAATGTGTCTACCTTTTTCTCTTATTTTGTAACTATTGTAGAAATTGAAGGACTTTTCAACACTTCATCAAAAATCGTAGAGATTGTTTTATCCCTTGTGACTGAGTGACTCATAATCAGAGTCCTGAAAAGAGTCGTGATATCCTCGTGATTTGATTCTTCCTAAATATGACGAAGACTAACCTTGTACCCTGCAGTAGTGAGCCCAGCGTTTCTCTTGGCAAGGACACATTTCATCCTGAGGAAGAAGGCCCGTTCAAGTTCGATATCGCCTCTTGGATTCGGTGGTGGTAGACTGGTTACTCCGTTCGGAGATGCTGGTAGCGTTAGACTGAGGACTGCCTCCATTTCTTGATGATCCGCAGGGTGTATGTACTCGTAGATGCTGTTTCCTGTCAACTCCACCTGTTTAATGACAAATAAGACAATGTTCAAACATTAAATAAACTCAAATCACCGAGTTGATGGTCGTTGGGAAAAATAAATTAGCGGATATCTCCGACCTGGGACAATCCCAAATGCACGCTCGCCGTTTCGCTTATGTACATTATCTTTCCGTCGGGAGCCACTACGAATATGAATCCGTCGAGAGTCTGAAAAACGATGATGAAAGAAGTTATAATTTAAGGATCGTTCGTACACAGAAATAGTTTTATTCTTTGATAATAAAAAGCCTGTTTACCTGCAATAGGTGGGAACCAAGTTCCTTTATCGCAGCTTCTCGTGGATTCGTTGCCGGTGGTGCAGCACCCCACGCGTCCCCCAGACCTAGAAAACAAATTAGAAAGTGTAAAATTAAAACCAGGAGGTTTGTTTTATTACACCGTCATATTTATACTCAATAGAAGCTCTTCAATAATTCATGAGGTTTTGTTAAACACTGATGTAAGCACAACTGAGGGGCTTGATTCGTATAAGTGAAGCTGGAAATCATGAAGATCAAGAAAACGTCATGAAACTTATCAGGACTAAAATTATTGAAAAAAAAGGAAGAATAGAAAATAATACGATAAGAGACTTAAGCTTGAAGTCTCATGTCGATTGTGTGATACTTTTTGTATTATATTAATAAAAAAGAAAAAAAACTGTATGTTGTATATTGAATGAAAGAAATGTTACAAACAATTTTGAAGTGAAGAGAAAAATTTGCGTAGGTTTTGTAGAGCATAAACATTTATTTTTCAATTTTTTTTTTTTTTTTTTGATGCAGTGCAAAAGCTGATCTAACCGAAGATATATCGTGTATGGTTGAAGGGGTACGAAATATGGCGACATGTATGAAACGTCCATGTGACGAACCCCGAGTCTATACATCAGGCAGCACAGTAACCAAGTGCCTAGTTCGTGTTTGCGCATTAATTATATTGCTGAACATTAGCGAGTCGGTTTGGTACATAGCCGGGTATAATTCTATATAATATAAACGTATAGTAAACTTTTATCAATGTATGTATGTATGTGTGTGTGGTACCTATATTGAGCATTGGCAAAAGCAGCAGTATTCATGCACATGCCGTACATACACACTGCGAATAGATTTATACAACAGCTAACCCAACCTACAGTACAGAAACTGTTGCAGCAGTTGGAAGAATCGCGTGATGATTAACGATCACTTCGTTAAACTAATGACGAGGCAGTAAAACAGTCTCAATAAAACTCTGGAACGTATACTAAACGATTTACCCAATCGCCAATTCCACATGCAGAAAAAGTAGCACAGAAAAAAAAAGATCGAGGGAAGAGAGGGAGAAAACTAACCTAAAAGATCGAATGAATATCATGATTGATGTGTGCTAGCTCAAATATGTGAGACTAAACGCTACGATATAAAAAAAAATTGTAACCGTGTTCACAAACGTCTGTAAGAATTATGGGTAATAGTAAGAATAACAGAAGAAGAAATGGGGTCCATTGAGAGCCTCTGTGACACAGACTCGACTGAATCGCCGCCATTTTGAGTCAAAGTCAAATTGCAGGAATTTCATTTAATATAATATATTCGAGTACGAGATAATTGAATAGAATTTTCTCTCTTCTTCAAAGAGCAATGGAAAATTATCAATTTTTAACCGCCATGTGACGTCACACGGTATCTCAGTCGCCATGTTCTTCTGTCGACCATCATTGCCCACAGTGCCATTAGACGGTAAACCGTACCGTGTGACGTCACACGCGACCGCGAAGTTCAAACGGTCTACTGAAAAAAGGTCTTTCATCGACCGTAATAATCAAATTATCGGATGAAGGAATAAACGAAAATTCACAAAACTTCCTTATTGCACTAGAAAGTATCAATAAGAATCGAAAAACTGGTGGATTATTTTAAAAATTGAATATAAATATGGGGACGATGGGTGCGAGTGCGAATCTTCGATGCCAGAGGGGCGAGAGGGAGCGTAAGGGTCGTAGCGACAGAGGCATGAGGCACTAGAGATCCTCGGAAAGGGCAAATAATATCGGATGAGATGGGTGTGATTGTGCACTTAGTGCATTGTTAGGCCCGGTTGCTTTGTAAGCAAACCATGGGGGCGAGCCATCGCCATGGGTACGTAACTCGCGCATGTAACCATGGTACTGTAGTACACTAACACACTATTGTGTTACAATAGCGTTTTACTGAAGCCGACGCTACGCCACCGCGAACCCTAAATCTCAAGTGGCTACATCCCTCTAGACTAGATTCACCGAGACTATGCGACTATAGCGACGGAAAAAACGTCTTGTCTCCCTCTCTGAACTTTACATCCTTTATTTTTTTTTCTCTTTGCTGAAATTGATGTTCAATTAAAATCTGATACATCTCGTTGATTCGGTTACCATTACCTAAAAATTGATCTTCAAAAAACCGATTTTGAGTCTAATATACTTTTTTAAATTCAAATATTGATCTTGACTTTTTCTTTAGTCATTATGAATTGAAAAATCGATTACCAAGAATCATAATAATAATAAAAGTTGAGATTTATACCGCAATCAGTGATTTGGAGGGTCATTTGTTGGAAATGTAATGTCAGTGGGGGGCGTGGTTTCATCTGGTGGCTCAATTTGAACTACTGTGAGCAGGTCGTCGATCCTGATATGCCATATAGCTAACGTATAGTGTGACGGCTATTTAGGTTAGCGGCTACCGGCTACTTAGGTTGTGTGAAGAGAGTTGACTCCCAGTATTTTAAATTTGTCCACCAGATGTCGTATTATTATTGACCGTAACTAAGATTCCCAATATTGAAGAGGCGTGACGATTTATAGTAAAACAACATAACCTAACCTATTATATGTGTTCTTCAAAATCCACGAGCTATATTTTTCTCTGCGATGATGTTTTCAATATGTAATCAGTTCTGACGTAGAATTGAACATTCCCTCACATACAGGGTGAATTCCTAACTACATGAGACAGTCTGAAGTTGGCTAGAATCGAGAAATTAGTTCTCTCAGACAGTTGGATTGGTTCAGAACCGTCTAAGAGCTTGTTTCTCGATTCTCGCCAACTTCAGACTGTTTCATAGTTAGGGGTTCACCCTGTATATCTAAGTCCTCAATCCGACGTTTAATATAGAGCAAAAAAAAAAAAGAATTGTAGTTGGATTTAAACAAAAATTGAGATATAGCTTCTGAAGTTCTAAATTGTGATACTGATTTCGTATTTTTGATGCCACTTCTTCGATTTCGTTTCAATGAAAAAAGTCTCATCAATATATTCTTTGTTAAAATTTACAGATCTATAGATCTAGAATCGAGCTATCTCGCCCTTTTTGGTTCGAGATCCTTCGACTTAGATATATATCCGAAAATATCTGACAATGAGTCTGTATCAAAATCGAGTTTAGCATCCTCCGAATTTTTTCATCCTGATTTATAGATGGGACTGAGGTTATATGAATTCGAATAGATTTTTGTGTCTAGAAGAAGATTAGAATCGCATCAAAACTGTCAAACTCGGTATATTTCCTTTTTATATTTTCATCCGCGTATTGTAGACTTAAAATCTGAAAGATTCTTGTCTGACATTTGCTGTAGGCTACATAAGTTGAATAAGAAAAAAAAGAAAGAATGTAAATTACATGAAATTTTGGCTCACCGTCGGGGAATACGTGTCTCATTTTGAGGTAGCTCGTAGTGAGTCTGATGATACTGGCTTTATCAAGTTGTGAGGTGATGGCAGACGGAAGTGGAAGCAGTTTAGCGAGTTCAAAGAATTCGTAATTTTCTTTTTCGCGTCGATATCGCGCGGCGTTTTTGCTTTTTTCCTTCATCACAACTTCCGGTGGTCCAGACGAAGGGCTTGTCTGTAATATCAACGATGACGATCCGTCGTCGCTATCGTTCTTGTTTTTGTTGTTGTTGTTGTTGTTGTTCTTCGGGCTGATACTATTCGCCCGATTTACTTGTTGCCCCAATGTTTCCGAAGAGCTTGAACTCCCACCTGGAACAATTAAACGAACTTTTTTTTTCATTTATTTCACTCTTACGACCTGGGTACAAAAATAGGAATTTTAGGGGGTCGAGTTTTAAACGCCCTTCGACTTACGTTCACCCGTCAAATATCAATGCGTCAAATTGAGTAACACACAAATTACTATTGTGTCGTGTGTGCGGTGCTACTTACTCGTGCAGCACCGTAAAATTGACGATATCCATATCACCGTACGGGGTGAATTAACTTAACTACGACACGCCTTGCAGGCGAGATTTTACTAACCTAATAACCGTTATACAAGCCAGTTGATTAAACCCAACCCATATTGTAACAATTACACTGTAATAAATTTTTATGCCAATAAATGGGGAATTTATTCATTGTTCTTCATTCATTTGGTCAAGTTAGGTCAGGATAGGTGAGATAATTTCAAATGATAATTAGATACTATATATTTATGATTATTGCATCATACTTTTGCATCATACATACAACACAAAGTTAATTACTCGGTCCAAGCCTCAAGCGAACAAATTGAATTGTTTTTTTTCTTCTTCTTAATGTACTTGGCGCGCAACTTTATACCGAGTCTCTTGATTGATTGGAGAATTTATTACTAATTCCTATGACGTAAGTGCATTGAAAGAAACTGAAAGTCGATCATTTGGACAATAAAAAAATTATTTCATTCACATAATTTGTTCCAAAAAAAAAAAATTGTTGAATGATTGGATATTGAAATAGGGACTTTTAGAGAAAAAATAATGATCTTATTCACAGATATAACAAGACGAGGCGATGAAAGACTATTTATCATTGCAGATTGATGTGAATTCTGAAAAGTAGTATAATCAAGGAGCGACCAAATATGTATGTGAAAGTTATACAGCTGCTGTTTTTTCGTGAATTTGATAAAATAAGCGAGGAGACGTGAGCAATATCGCGGATCAAGTGCGATAATATAAACGAGAATAAGGATCTGCCACAGTCTGGTCTGCAGAGGGAAGAGAAGAGGCCATCGGCATCGACATCCTATACTCCAGCTTCCTGCTTCCTTCGGTGTGGTGTATAGAGAATATCGTTAAAACGAGCATTCTAACGATGTTATATCCTCTTTTCTCCTCTTCTATCCTCTTCCGGATGTAAATTATCGCTTGAATAATGGATCTGCTTGTTTTTTCTTTTTTTTTTTTTTCTTTTTGTTGCGTTTTTTTATTCGACCCTTCATGCCCATACCGTTGTTCACGTACCCGGAGTCGTCGTTAGCTACGAATTAATTTGCATCGACAAATTGGAAGAGGATAAGCCGAGTACGTCCCATGCACTGATATTCCTAAGGGGGTAACACGTACACTCGGAAAATTTTGTAGTTATAGTATGGCATCAATACAATTTCAGTTTAATTGACTATTTTTATAGTTCTGACCATCATGAAATCCGAATTTTTCTCAGTGTACGCCTTGAATTAAAAAAAAAAAAAAAAAAACAGTGATTCATAAAGACTTTGGATTGTTAATACACGATTTCAGAAACAAATTTTCTTTTTTGTCTATGATGAACGTTATAAAATATACCAGGGGGCAACGATTTTAAATTTTCGGGTCTCGAACCGTGTGGTAAAGAGGCTTTTTCAAAATGAACGGATAAGTTGATTTGATCAACTTATTTCACTATCGAGTTATCAGAAAAAGTATGACAAACAGAATAACGCTTTTTTTTCTTGTTAGAAAATTATCAATAATTTCAATTGATTTGAGACACGTAGGTATGATGGTTTTTTTTATAAAACATCCTGTACTGGTCCCCTTAAAATCGATTTTTTTTAAAACAATTTCACCAAAGAGACTTTGATTATCCTTAAAACGCGACAATCAGCAGATATTTAATCTTGATGCATGTAAAAAGCATGTAGTTGAAGACTTTCGAGTCGCAGTCCCCACGTCATGTACTGCAGTAAAACTATAATTTGCTAGAGAATGCAGAGACCGAGCTAAAGCGCGCGTAACTCTGAATTGTTCAAAGAGCTCATTCCAGTTATAATACATACAATATATGGTATGAGAAAATACAAAATGGCGTAGGGAAAAAAAGAACGAAATATTCAAGGTAATACTGCGAACTAGGATATTCGCATTTATAAATACTGCCATTTTCCGTTCTAGGAAATAAAAAAGCTAGCACACAATCATCGGACTCTTATCTGGCTCTGGACTTAGTATTAGATAGTGAAAAGTGCAGAAATCTAATCCAGTGAGACTTCGATCTTCCCAAAATGAAAGATTTCGCAATATTTCTGCTATTTTCCACCACAAAAAATGTGACTTGTAGAATTCACGACAATCTTGCGACATTTTTGCACAGAATGCTTCATTCAAGCTGCAAATTTAATTAGTAGGGTTCGAGCTACTTTTACTAAAAAATATAACAGTACTCGACTCAGGCTTCATTTTGAAAAAACAGGCTTCCAAGTTATCTTGAAAATTGTGGTCACCCAGACGCAACAGCTTGCGAAAAGCCCAGAATGAAAACTGTGACCCTGATAACTGCGTAACCGTTGAACCGATCGATCCCAAATTTATAGACTATCTTCATATCATAATTATCTAAGTTTCTACCAGGCAGTTTTTCAATTCGACTCTTTGTTTTTAAAGAATCGGCAAAATCGTCTCTGAAACTGTCTAAAAAAAAATTTAATCCAATATAAAGTTCGATATTTCGACCAAATTTGATTGCATCAAAAATTCATTCTGTGACATCGTAGAAAGTTTTATTGAAAATAAAATAGTATTTTGTTTATATTTTTTGGACACTCCGTTTGGCTGTAATCGTGTCCACCGTTCTTTCGCGAGCTCCACTGGCGTTTGAGACAAGACGCTGGTTCTATCTTCTGTCAATCATCGAGGAGTTATTCTATTTTCAAGATAAAATCGTTCTCCCATTCACTTGAATCCTGGACACACATACCAGAAGCTTTTTTCAAGGCAGCAGCAGCCTGTCTCCTCTTCCAACTTTCAGCATACGGATCAGCACGTGTCGCGCCTACAACCGAGTCTCGGTATCTATGAGTGGCGATCATCGGTGCCATTTTTTTAACTGTCGTCAAAAATTTCGAATCCTTAATTTTTCTTTCGATTTCCTTATCTCGAAATCGGTGTCAAGGTCACTGCCATCGAGGTATACGAGAACACAGGATAAAAATATGATCTTCACTGAGTCGAAATTACAGAATTACTATATTTCACTATTTTTGACATATTGGACACTATTTTTTTTTCAGTCTCGTTACATCGGAACTTTTGAGAACCGTCAGAGGAGGACACGGGACAACTGGTCTTCGTTGTCACCAGGAACTGAATGATTCGCATGTATATAACCCCGAGGGTTCACAAACTCTACCCCCATGTTGTATCTCAGTCAGCTGGGGAGTTTACCCCCGGCTCCCTCGTACCTATGGGGGTACGGCTAGGTAACACCCAACACTCGTCACCCTTATTCCTAAGCCCCACCCTTGACAGGGTCAGACTGCAAAGAGGGAACCAGCCTCTCTTATTCTCGGATGTGTCCCATGTACCGTGTACACGCCTCAAATCTCTACATAGTCTTTTTTCGAAAAAACTTTTTAGGAAAGTTTGGTACTTTAATTCAAAAACTTGAACCCAGATGCTAATGGCGAATCCGAAGAAAAATTTTTTTTTTCGTTTTTTTTTTGGCTCAGATAAAATTTCATGAGACTACATCTCGAATTTTGTTCTCATGAAATTTTATGGAGGGTTTCTATAATACATATGAAAGTTTTTTGTTTTCACTCAGTGTTAATCGTAGAATTTTATGATAATTTAGAAGCTTGCAGATAAAATGATGTATATATGATATAATTTTTGTCATAACAAATTTAAGGCATTATAATAATTTTATTATGCAATTTTGCATGATTTTTAACATCTTTGTAGCTTTGAGCTTCTTGAATAATCATACGAAAATTAATTTTTGTCTCATAGCTCGTACAATTTTACAAAATTCCATAAAAAACTGTTTCTGAAAGTTTGTTTAGTGTCGATTTTGAATTCGTTGAACAATTCGTTCAAAATATAAAACAAAAGAAAAATGGTAAAATTGACACTAGATCAGCAATTTTAGTCAATTTTCTTAAAATCATGAAGTGAATGGACGAAAATTGAAAAATATTTTCTCAATATATTTAACAGCAAAAAAAAAAAAAAATTAACAAATTATTGATAAAATTCTTCCATTTTGGTTATTTTATGATTTTAATACAGTTTCATCTCATCCAAATCGAACAATCTAATTTTCTGGATGACGTCAAAAGGTGAGAAGGTCGAAAAATGATAAATTTGGGAAATTCCTGAAGTAAGATAAGCAAGGGCAGCTTTTATCCTCGTCCTTAAATCTCTCGTCTCTTGTCTCTTGTCTGAAGTCTTTAGTCTTTATCCCGGAGCCTCGTGAGCCCTCGGCCCATTCTAGAATTAGGGAGACGCTAGGGGTGGTTGTGAAATCAAAGGAAAAGGCAATTGCTGGTGGCTGTACTGTTCCGGTTGACGAGTCTGACGGCCTGTCCGACCCCCCGCCAAGGGCGCACGCTAAGCTCTGGTTCTCTTAGGGGGGGCCTCGGGGGAGGCCTGGGAATTTTGGTATCTGCCCCGTAAACTTTTTCGCGGACTTGTGGAGGGACGATGCAAAATCAATCAAAATTATCCAATTTTTTTTCTTTTTTTTTTTTAATAATTTGATAAGAAAAGTTTCATTTTAAGAAGAAGACAAATTGGAATCCAACGAATCGAGTCTAAAAATCGATTTATTATAAGATTGTTAAACTAATTTTTGATAATTTATTAGGGGTGGATTTTGTTTTTTGATCAAAAGTAACGGTTTCAGGTTTTAGAGGTTTCGAAAATGAACGTAACTCTATAACTTCGAAACAGTTAACTCAAGTTCCAAACCCTAAAATACGTTTGAACCAGTTATGAAGTCGATTCATTGACGCTTCCACGGTATAGAAATTTTTCACCTTCCAATGGGTCGAGATTTTCAGGAAAAATTTGGTCTTTTCCTACGGTTATTGTAGGCGGTTTCGTCAAATCTAGAAATTTTGATATGTCCGATTTCAGTGAAGGGACTTTATGAGACAAATTCATAAAATTGTTATCATTACACAGTAAAAAAATTGATAAATCTGCCAAATTTTAATTTTTCCGAAATCTGTTCCATAAAGTCTTTAAAAAGCAGCAAGACGACTAAATTTCAAAGTCCTTTCCCTCGCATGCTGAATATCTGCAGGTGTGATGAAACTTGAACCCTTAATTTGCGACATGTGGAAGAGACAAGACAGCAAGTGTCTCGACCCGAACCTGACGTCGATAGTTTATAGTCTGATCCCTAGGGAAAGAAAAGTTTTATTGTACATATAGTTGAACCAACGAGCAAGTGGAGTGTCTTTGAACAGGTAGAGAAAATCTTGTATAGTCGGTTAATGCAAACCATGTGTTGCTGTCGAAGGTGTTCCAGCATAACTGCGAAGAAGGGAGGGAAAACTAACGGTTATTACTACGGCTATATTGGCCACGGTCCCCATGGCTCAGTCGGGTAAAATAAATCTGGAGAACACGTGTTCGCCACCCCTGAGGAGTAAGGTGCACTAGGATTTTACCATATTTCCAGTAGGTGTAGTATACCCACTCAGGTAGACAACAACCTGTGAAACCAGATGTGCCAAAGTTTGTTTAACGCGTCACAGATGGTAAAATTTTCGACAAGACGTAATAAAATGACTAATATTCAGCAGGGGAGGCTCGTCCCTGGGTTCAGGCTCCGAAGGGACACAGTCGATTTTTACTCTAGAATCGATAAAACGAGCCGATCACCCCATGTGGGCATGCCTACGAAATTTGACACACATCTCATGGTCCGAGAGGTTCAACAGACGTGTTTCTGCATGACAATAATTGAGACAAAAATTGTTAACTTACCTGAATATATGACAAATAAATGTGCAAAGCTCGAATTTAATCGACCGGATAAATGAATAATCTCAAATGTTGTTTTATCTGTAAAAGTTGTTTTTTTGTTAAGTTTTTTTGAAAAATGAAATAAATATCCGACTGTTTTAATTAGTATCAAATTCAACGTGTGATTTTCATGTCATTGCAGGGATTAAATTTTCTGTTAAGAATTTCAAAATTGGACGTTTTATGTTTTTTAATTTGGATACCAAAAATCGAGTGGGTTTTTTTATCCGAAAAAAGCAATTTTGTCAAGATAAACGATTTTCTTTTTTGGTTCATTTTTCGACCCAGAGGGGTAAAAAATTTGCCATCAGACATATTTTAGAATCTTTTGATTGTTTAATAAAACTGTTTATACATTTTTGTCAAGGTGCTGTTTGGATTGGTAGTAATTTCAAACTTTCGATTTTAGAAATTGTACAACTGTGGAAAATAACATATAACATCATTCAGGAACTTGTCCAACTTTTTGCAAGAGGTGCTGCAAGATGGTCTGTTTAAACAACTATATGGAATAACGGATGAGCTCGCGATATTACCATTTTCGATTATTGAATTTTATATTGATCCCGGGTTCTCTGGTAGCAACTAGCAGGTAGGTACCTGCTTAGGCGGAATTTCCTGTGTTTTTCCCAAATCTTCTAAGCCTCTTGCGGGATACCCTCTGCTGGTGACCGCGGAAGACCGTGCGGTGACTATAAATTATACTATGCTTATTATTATCAACATCACTTCAATTCCCTAGTAGAAAAATACTGTTTTCGATAGTTCTCGATGATAAATTCGGACAACCAATAGTAGCTACTTTTCTATAAGGGATGCTTCTTCAAATTATCGCACGCCCAACGCGATTATAGTGAAAAATATTCCACTTTTATCACCCACCTGCATGAAAAGTGCAGGGGCTTTGCATGGAAGTTTAGCAGGACGAATATCTCGAGTTGAGCGAACATAGGCACAGCATTGCCCTCTACGTCCTTTTTATACTATTGGGGTTGTTACGTTACGGAACCTACAAATTCTCCAAAATTTAGGTTACCAATTGGAAAAAATTGATACCATAATCACGAAATTGTGCGATGATCAGGAGATAATTTTAATCAGTAGAATTTCAGCATCATTTTTTTTTTATTAGAGTTATGCTGGTTTAACTGTTACCTCAAAAATGAACCCCTGGAACGACATGATGAATCAGTTTTTGACATCCAATCGATCTAGTCCATAAATCGAAATTCCAAAACAAGAAAATGGTCTAAAAATCAACTTTCCATCAATAATAAACTGTTTTTCATTCAGTCATAGGCATGAAAAA